>LBNU01027347.1:34006-58936 GCA_014162995.1 Artemisia annua | reverse complement strand
AAAAAACTAAACCATACCTTATTTAGTAATAATATTATTTAAAAAAAAGATTATTTTCTTATTAGGTAACATTTTATATTTATCCATAATACAAGTAGAAGATAAATACAAAAAATTATAGATAAGAAGCAATTAACAATAGGATTAAAACTTTTAAATAATTATCTTTAATAATAAAAAACTATAATTAAACATCATAAATCAAACAAAACAAAGATTAAATTATTTGTTTTTTAATAAATAAAAATATATGATTCAAAAAAATTTAAAAAAAAACCCGCGCGTGCGCGGGCATTATAACTAGTTAATAGAACGATATATAGATGTTAACGACAACTACTTTTTGTTTACAGGAAACGTATAATATTACTTATTAGCTAATCCCTATAGATAGATAAAGGTGTTGTTAGAGGTACCTTTAGAGGTTAGTGACACCCGTTCTAAGTGTGGACAAGAAAATGTAGTTTTTCACCGTTTTATGTTTTTTATTTTGTGTCTGTTAATACTTTTGACTTATCAAACTTTAAATTTTTGTTCCGTACTATCAATTCTTTTATTTTATAATAAAAACGAAATTATAAAAATATATATGTTTAAAAAAAAATGTCAGTATCTATTTTCATGGTATGTAAAACCAGCCCCTAATTCCATGAAGAAACATGTTGAATTGTGTTTTACGTCATAGTTTTACTTGCATTCAAATTTTCTAATATATAAAGCGACTAGTTATAATATACCTATTCCGTAATAAAGACATAAATTTATTAAACTTGTGATTACATATAACTTTATGAAGTTTATAAAGATTAACATTAGCAGATAGAGAAATGCGTAAACATTACACCAGAAACGTTTAAGAAAAGAAAATAGTTGTCAAACAACACAAACTTGAAGTGTCATTTAGGACGAAATTAAGTACTTAAGTTAATAGCTAATTGGCTACCTAATAGGGTTGAGCATGGGGCGGTTTGGGGCAGTTTTTGGCTAAAACCAAACCTAGAACTAAAAGTTCGATTTTAAGTTTTTTAAAACAAACCCCGCATCAAAAGTTCGATTTGATTTTTTCGGTTTTTGGTTTTTTGTGATTCGGTTTTCGGGTTTTTCTATTTTTTTCATTGAATTGCCATCTTTTCTACAAGTTTAAAATACTTTTGCAAACAGCTACCGCATAAATTTAGACAAAATTATCTAAAAGATAAAAATTTGTTGAAGTGGTAAATACGATTATGACTGTTTCAGAGTAGTCTCATGGTTTTTTTAGGCCTAATTATGGAATGAGACATCTTCGATAATAATTTTGCATTTTTAATTTAAATAATTTAAGGAACTTGTTAATAGCTAGTTATATCACAAACTTGGACAATTTTGTGATGATGGCTTCATGTTAGACCCATTATTTTAGATAATGTTTTGCAATTCGGATATCAGAGATTTCGGATAATAGTTTTATATATCCGAATATCCAAATATTTATACTCTTGGAAAACTTTTATACGCGTTCCAAAACTGACATTGCATAAAATCCAAGTTTTTAATAAATTTTGATCAAATTTTCGGATATTCGAATACTGATATTTCATGACCCACAACCTAAATCAAGAAATCTGAGAAAGTAAGTTGAATATTTTGTCGAAAAATAATAAGACTACATAACATGTATATAAAGATTAGATGCGCGAACATATATGAAATAGTGAAAACTAACTTTACAAATTTATTGTAGAGTTAGCTAAAATTAAACATCTGTTACGAATAGCTGATACACGTATCTCTTAGTTTTTGCACTTTGGTAATTACTTGTATCATAACTAATGTATATATATTTTATTAGTTTTATGAATATTAGTATGGGGCGGGTAGGTTTTTACGGTTTGGGTTTTCATATAAAACAAAAAACCGAACCAAAACTTTCGGTTTTTTAAGAAATCAAAACCGTACCACTGGTTTTAGAATTGGTTCGGTTTTTTTTGGGGAGATTTTTTAGGTTAATGGTTTTCGGTTCGGTTTTTTGGTTTTGTTGCTCTCCCCTAACGACATCCCACAATATGACGCAGATGTTCAAAGGATTATTAGCGACCGTGCACATGAAGAGAACTCCCGTATTAAGAATATCTTAATGATCTCAGCTGTTAGCTTGTATCTTTATTTACTTTTTTGAATCGGGAAAGTATTATATATATTAATGACATGCTCCTAAAAAATGTGAAGGCTAATTAAATTCACGTAATTTACTTTTGATTTACCGAAATACGTAACATACTTTAATAATTGTCAATATCGCTAACTTTTCATGTGATTTTACTAAAAATACCCTTCAAGAACAATTCCAATTGTGAAAAAGATAAGGGTATTTTAGTCAAAAGTAACCGATTAAACAAGTCAAATTAGCGATATTGACAAGTATTTGAAAGTATATTAGCGATACTGACAATTAATAAAGTATGTTACGTATTCAGTAAATATGAAAAAGTAAATTACGTGAATTCAGCCTTCACCCCCTAAAAAATTACCGGTTTGGAGTATATATCAATCAAATTTAAGATGATTAACAATAGCATATCACTTGAAGAAGGAGTAGCTCGACTTAGAGTTGGATTCGTGAAAAACCATTGCATTAAAGTGTACCCAGATATAGCTATGTACACCTAAAGTACAAACGACAATAAGAATCACCCTCTTAATGTCGTTTAAACTAGCACCTTTCATATTTCCGAAACCACACAAGTAACTAAAGTGATGTTTGATCCTCATCAAATTCATTTAACAAAGGAAGAATTACAGGCTTTCAAGAATGGTCTAGACCATGGAGAAGTATTCGTAAGATTCCGCATGGACTACAAGATGAAGATCAAGGTAGCAAGTTCTATAGTTTTTCTACATAGACATGAGCATATAGGCTTTACTTATAGTTATCCATACACGTATGGCCGTGTTAATAGTGCCTTGTTAAAGTGTGATGTTTAATGTATGAATATTAATAATAAATGGTATTTAAACATTGCTTAGTGAATTATATATACTTTTTTGAAATGTTGATAGGTTGGTTAACTTTAACAAACATGATGCATATTGAACGATATTGAACCTCGATAGATGTAACCAACTCAACATGGCATGTCAAAGTTAACAATCACAATTATATGTTAAAGATGCTTTATACAAAAAATGATAAGGTTTCAAACCATAAGGAGCTCCAAAGGCTATAGGCCTATAGTGTTACTCTGGCTATCAAACCACCACCATTATGGTGCTAAACTGGATCAATTAGACAACTTTTATCTTAACTATTTTTGTGTTTTTGTTTAAGATGTAGGCTCATTTGTTTTAATATCTTTCATTAATATTACAATAATAATAAATTTTATATCCATTACCAATAATATTTTTATTAAACAAACAACACTTTATACTATCATATATTTCTGTCTCATACCTTTTTATAAAATTTCCGAGATATTTAATATTAAATACTACTCCTATTCCAAACCCATAAAGAAATAAACATGCCCTAATATTAATATCAATTAATGGATTTTATGTTTACGTTTAAAAAATGGCACATCCCATTTGATCTTTAGGGCTATACAATGCATGTTTTGAAACTCAAAACTTTTTAATTTTTTTTATACAAAGGTATCATATAATTTCTATTATTTCTATTTTTATGGTACAACGAGTACACAACATCTAGGGATGAGCATGGGCGGTTCAGGGTGGTTTTTAGCTAAAACCAAACCCCGAACCAAAAGTTCGGGTTTAAGTTTTTTAACCAAATCCCGCACCAAAAGTTCGGTTTGATTTTGTGGTTTTTGGTTTTTCTTGGTTCGGTTTTCGAGTTTTTCTGTTTTTCATTAGATGGCCATCTTTTCTACAAGTTTGAAATCACTTTTGCAAACGGTTACCATATAAATTTAGACAAAATTATCTAAAAGATAAAGATTTTTCGAATAGATAAATACGATTATGATGGTATCAGAGTCGTCTCATGATTTTTTTAGGCCTAAAGCGGAAATATGAAATGAGACATTTTCGATAATAATTGTTGTTATTAATTAAATAATTTAAGGTACTTGTCAATAGCTACTTATATCATAAATTTGGATATCTGAAATTTGTGATAATGGCTTCATGTTAGACCCATTATTTTAGCTAAGTTTTTTCAATTCGAATATCCGAGATTTCGGATAATAGTTTTATATATCCGAACAACCTAATATCTTTAATTTTTGGAAAACTTTTATACGAGTTCCAAAACTGACATTTCAGAAAACTCAAATTTTAAATAAAGCTTTACGAATTTATTGTATATTTAGCAAAATAAAACATCTATTACGAATATCTAATACACGTGTCTTTTAGTTTTTGGACTTTGGTGATTACTTGTATCATAACTAAAATGTATATATTTTATTAGTTTATGAATATTAGTATGGGGCGGTTCAGTTTTTTGGGTTTGGTTTTCATATAAAACCAGAAACCGAACCAAAACTTTCAGTTTTTTAAGAAATCAAAACCGCACAATTGGTTTTAGAGTTGGTTCAGTTTTTGGGGCGGCTTTCTTTTTGTTTATGTTTTCGGTTTGGTTTTTCGGTTTTTTGCTCTCCCTACTACCTAATCAACTTATGCATAATTTATACGTATTCCATTCAATAACAATTGCTTATGTCATTAACCCTTTATAGAATTTGATGATGACGAGTGATAAAATGGCCAAAAGTACTCAAATTGTGTCTATTGAGAATCAACAATGTAATACTCTTTCCAGATAAACTCGAAAAACGCGTTTAATTTGTTGATCTAAACGAAAAAAGGAAATTATGGATATGATAGCCGCTACAAGTGAGTTCTGATAGCAGATAAATGAGACAATTAAAAATTCGGATTGGTTGAGCAGGTCCTATCATAGTTGATAGCCACTATAACACATCACATCTCCTTAATTCTTCCTTTTTACCCGCTTGTTCCTATCACATTTCACTTTTTACTTAGATTACTGTGTCATCCGAGACATACTTACCCTAACCAATATCACTTTTAACCATCCATGTTACTATTTCATGACGTTTAAATTCATTCCATTCTAACTTTTTTGTTAAGAACTACATGTCACTTGAGAAAATCACACCATCCTTTCTATTATTCTTACATTTTATCATAACTATTTCGCTATTCCATTAACACTTTTACTAATACGCTTCGTTTATCTTCATTTCTTTACAATAATTTTCTTTCATTTAATGACCACCACGGTCGCTTATCACATTACGACCTGCCACAAAGCAATTTATAATATCATTTATACTTCCTTAATCGTTTCAACTCGCACCTTAGATACCTAATCATAGAGTTCACATGACAACTCTCTCCTAAGGTCGATATCCATCTCTTCCTTTATCCACCTATCTTAGTTCTTATTACCTCTAGCAATTTCTAGACTCCCATTTTCTACCCCTTCACTCTACTCATGCCATGTCGGGAACGCATAAGCCCACTTATTTACACTTCTTCATTTACATGGAGAGGTGTCCCAATCAATGTAAATCAAGAAACATCAACTCATGGTTTGGCGATTCACAACTTCTTTATTTAAACGAAAAGGCTTCCCAATCCATTTAAATAAGGAAATCATAATTCATCCTACTTATACACTTCCGACATAACACTCGTATCTATCCATTACACGTTTTAGCTTTTAATCTTTTCGTTCTTTTACACTTCACATTACCTTTTAACCTTTTTAGACTTGGATCCATACCATTCTCACATTCACTTTGGGGATATTTTTATATGCCAAGGATATAGGCAACCCCTTGCCGATGAAAGCAACACATTTCATCCCGAAAGATCTTTAACACATCCCGAATGATTCTTTAACATTCATTAGCTCAACCATCCTGAAGAATACCATCATTAATTATCATTAACTCGGCCATCCCGAAAGATACCATCTTTAACCTTTCACATTTTAACATTGGATTGAAGCCCTTAACATTATAACAAACGCATTATCTCCTTAAATTTTATTTAGTTTAATCAAGCGTCATAGGGCATACACAACCCGCTTATCATATTTACACATTATTTATGTGTTTACCCTTCTCACCATAACTTACATTCTTTAAGCCCTTGTTAACTATTTCACCATTCTTACCATTACCCTTTTTTTAAAACTTTAGTCTACATAACTCTTTCATATTTAAATCTTACATAGGTTAGTTGGACAACACATTCATTAGCATCAGTCATTCTTCTCACACATTTTAAGTAATTAAAACATTCTTATCATGTTTAATTTTTGCAACACATCATTACGTTCTCACTCACACACTCAATTCATCACATTCTAAGTCTCGTACCTTAACTAATCTCTTTAATTATCTATGCATTTAAGCAATATCATTCTATCTCGTCTTTTACATATCATCATACTTTGATCCCATTCTACAACTTTTTATATTATTAGACACTTAGCAATCAATGTGTCAATTACAATCTTGTCTTCACACTTTATGCTATAACTCACCCTTACCACTACTTCACGTTCATACTTAAACCACAAATACTTTAACTCACTATTAACCCGTTTTTATACCACATTAACGTCAAGCATTAACCACTTAATACAATAAGACCATATGTTGGTCGTTAATATCTTATGGATCATAATCATTACATGTTATTATTCCTTAACCTCATTCTATAGCCTTCATGTCAATAAACACTTAACAATTAGGTGTCAATTCCATCTTATCTTCACACGTTATACTTTAGCATACTTGTTATCACTACGTTCCACACTTCAAGTGTCAATACTTTAATTTGCTTATTAGTCCATCTCTAATACCACATACACTTCTATTCACATTCTGCTATTGATACTACTACACCCATTCACATAAATACATAACGATCACCGACACCAACCGAGGTGCACGGCTAACTAACCACTTAAACACATCAAGTCCGCCATGGACTTACACCACATATACATTAGCCCTATAAAACTTATTAAACACTTATCATCATTAAGCTCATATAATAATCACTCGGTCCGTTCATAACTTAACTATCATTTTCCGCACTACTTACACTTATGTTCAATGCAACTACTAGTGGTTTATGTCTAGGCAACCTAAAGTGGAAACCTAATTCACTTACACTGAAACTCTGATACCAATTTGTTACGCCCCGTGCCCGACACGACTGTTTTTTTTTCTTTTTTTTAATACATACACAATTAAGGTAAGTATTAGTCTAAAATGGACCCTTTTTATTTCTCTGAAAAAACCCTTTTTCTGCATGACTAATAAAAAGTGTTTTAGTCTAAAAGTAAACCCTTTTTAGTCTAAAGTAGTTCAATTTTCCCTGCACCCTAAAATAGACCCATTTGCATCTAAAATGGACCAATTTTTTGCACACCTGCATTTTTTGACCCATTTACATACTACACTACAACCATAAAATAGACGTTTTAACATAGACCAAACACTCATTTAACATTAAAGACTATGACAACTTTAATCCATGACCATTGATGAGGTGAAAAGTGTACCCGTTTTAGGGGGTCATTTAAGCCCTAATTCGTGTTAATATGATCAAATATTGCCTTAAATCGTTCCTTTTGTCATTTTAGGTACTTTTGAGAAGAATTCTGGAAAACACATCAATTTGGACGTTTTTGGAGCATAAAGTAAAGAAAACGACAAAGTCTCAAAAGAATGCTGAAATCCTTCCTAACAGCGTCAGAGTCACAAGGTGACGCCGTCAGCCAACCAAGACAAAAGAGTGGATTCTGACTATACGTGACGCCCTAAGAAGAATATGNAACACATCATTTTGGACGTTTTTGGAGCATAAAGTAAAGAAAACGACAAAGTCTCAAAAGAATGCTGAAATCCTTCCTAACAGCGTCAGAGTCACAAGGTGACGCCGTCAGCCAACCAAGACAAAAGAGTGGATTCTGACTATACGTGACGCCCTAAGAAGAATATGAGATATTTACACCTGATGGCGTCAGGTGTTAATAATCCTAGGCCGTCAGGTGTAATGTTAAAGAGAGACGGCCCAGAGCAATTTTACAAGTGACGGCGTCAGAAGTAGATCTAGGCCATCCGAGAACCCTAATGGCGGCGAGCTGACGGCGTCAGAGCGTATAAGCTGACGCCGTCAGAGTGTATTTTCCATATATACTTTTCTATTTTTCATTCATTGGTGTGCAACTTTTTGGGAACAAACCCTAGACGACTTTGACAGCTTTTTCAAGGGTTTTTCACCCTTGATTCTTCCATGTTCAATTAAAGATAAGTCTCCATTCAAATTAATCCATATGTCTATGTGTTGGTTAATTATATCTTATGCTTGTCTTTCAATTAACATACTAGGCTAGATTTATTTTGTGTTTGCTTAGATCTAATGAAACCTAACTATTGATTATTAGTTGTTGGTGTGTTATTACTTGTATTGGATGATTGTTTATCGATGTTAGGCTTAAGAAAACTGGCTAACCTCCTATACGGTAACTTGCTTGAACGTCTTAAGAAACATGAACCAATGCGTACTAGGTTTTTATGGTTGTATTTAATGCATGAGCGAATTCTAATGATCCCATGTTAGGAGCTTCTAGCAGGCTCGACATAGGAGTGAAGTAGGAGCTTATAGAGTTGGGGAAGTACGTACGCCACCACACGAATGGTATTAAGGAATACACTCGTGATCCACGCAATTAATACATACTAATTAACCGGTAAAAGATAGTAAGGGAGTAAGGAAATCTAAGTAAACACACTTGTCTCCATATAAGTTTCACAACCTTTTATTTTCTTATTATTTTATTTTAATTGCAATAGTAGTTTTTGGGTTAGTTGACTAGCAACTAATTCCGCCCACTCCTTCAAACCCGAGATTTTACTTGCTTTCATAAAATATAAAAAAATACAAAAATAATCATCCCTCATCCTTAGACCTATTAGAGTAGTTTTTCATACCTAACGAACACTATTCCCTGTGAGAGAACGATCAATCCCCCATACTTACCACTACACTATACTACATCGGTCAGGTACACTGCCTGGTGGGATTGCAAGCTTCTCAAGATCCCTTGAGAAGTAAAACCTGTTGCGTGGTCGCAATCCCGCGTATCAAGTTTTTGGCGCCGCTGCCGGGGAATAGTTATTGTTTAGGTTGAATTTTTATTTTATTAGGTCTACTCATTAGAATCCTTTCTAGTGAGATTTTTATTTTATTTTTCTAGGTTTTTCTTTAGTCTATCTTATTTCTTCGTATTTTTATTCGTAACCATTACCATCCGACATCATGGAAGGTGGTAATATCCTTGATCCCAACAACCCACCACCACAACAACCACCACAACCAAACCAACCTCCTAGAGCCCGTACTTTAGGAGAGTATTCCCGTCCTAGCCACCATGGCTATCGAAACACCATTGAGCTCACCCAAGGAGCCAATGTCACTCCCTTGCGATCCGACACCATCCGGTTGGTGCAAAGCGGATGCGCATTCCATGGACTTCATTCCGAAGATCCAAATCAACATCTCAAGGATTTCCTCAAAATCGTAGATTCCATAGACCTTGATGTTGCCACTCGAGAGACGACCCGACTGCGTCTCTTCCAATTCTCTATGCGAGACCATGCTAGTCAGTGGCTAGAGCGTCTACCCGCAGGATCCATCACCTCTTGGGATGATCTCACAACTCGCTTCTTAGCTCAATTTTTCCCACCGGGAAGAACTACCAAGCTAAGGAATGATATCTTGGCGTTCCAACAACGCCAAGGCGAAACCCTCTACGAGGCATGGACTCGATTCAAGGACTTACTCCAAAAAGTCCCTCATCATGGCATAGACCTTTGGCTCCAAGTCCAAATCTTCTATGACCATATCAATCTCCCCACGAGGCAAACCATTGACCAAGCGGCCGGTGGTAAGCTACGTGATCTAAGTGCGGAACAATCATGGGATCTCCTAGAAGATCTTGCTCTCTATGACAACAAAAGTTGGAATGATCCCCGTGATTTAAATAAAACGGTCAAGGCAATATCTTTGCCTTCGAATAATTCAAGCACTTCCGACCGTAGGATCATAGAACTTAAAGACCAAGTCAAGTTTCTTATGAAATCCTACGAGGCTCCTTAACCTTTAAGCCAAGTGAACAAAATCACTTCTTCGTGCGAATTATGTAGTGGTCCCCATGACACTCGTGATTGCATGGAACTCCCCGAACAAGCTTTTGCGGACTACGCATCCTCGCGTACCGACAGAGCGGGAGACAAGTGGTACACTTTCAAACCCGAGCCAAACCCTTACGGTGATTCAAACAACCCCTCATGGAGAAATCACCCAAACCTTAGGTGGAAGCAAAACCATAATGCACAACAAACCAATTCTTCCAACCCACCTAATCGTTTCCAATCAAACGGTTCCTACCCAAACCATACTTTCAATAACAATCCTTCCAACAACAATGGTAGTACCAATAATCTCGAAGGATTAATGTCTCAATTTATGGCATCTCAAGAAGCTCGAATAGCTAGATTCGAATCCGAATTCAATCAACAACAAACGGAGATGACCAATAAGATAGACAACTTATTGAAAGCCCTCAATAACCAAGTGCTATCACCTCCACATAAGGACGCTAAGAACACAAATAGCGTACCCCAAGTTAAAGACCCTTCTTCATCCAAACATGTCCACTTCGTCAACGTTGTCACCATTAAACCAATTGATAGGAGTGAGGATAATAGTGAACCTAAGGATGAGGTTGAGAAAGTCGAGGTAGATAAGGAAATTAGGAAAAGTGAGACTAAAGAAGTAGATGATGAAGAGGACTACTTCAATAGGTTACCAACTAGGGAAGAGCGGGCATACCATAAGGATCTATTCAATGACCCCGAGACACCATACTTCCTAGGTAACCCAATCATCAAAACCGGTGACCCTACCAACCTTAACATACCATGCAATATAGGTCACTTGCATGTTTGGAAAGCTTACATAGATCTTAAGTCTCCCATAAACATCATGACTAGAGCCCACTACAATCTTATAATGAAAAAGCAACTGGGACTTAGGACATTTCCTAACACGGGGTGGGTGAGCAATTTTGTAGGTAGAGTTAGGAGACTACATGTCTACATAGGGAATTTCACCTATATCTCCGACTTTGTGATTGTTGAGGACATTCTCCCGGTAATAGATGCATGCTTAACTCAAGTAGTTTTTGGAAAGCGTTTGTTGAGGCCTCTAAGAGGAACTATGACCCATCTCTAGGGATAGTTAGGTTCAAGGACGAGACCGATGATGTAGCTTACCAAATGCCTTATAAAATAGAACAATACCGACTTTTGTCAAACCTTGAGAAGGAGCACAAGCAAGCGGTCTACTATAGGAATGATGAGGATAGACGCAGGGGGGGTAGACTATGTCATAGAAAGGATATTTGGTTTCTACAAGGATTGTTTGAAATTAGGACCGGATTATAAAACCGGACAAGAGGATGACCTAGAAACCGTGACCAGTGATGGGGTCACGTAATGTACGGTGACTTTGAGTCTAGCTACAAGACTCGTTAATAAAGAAAAGCGCTTCTTGGGAGGCAACAACCCAAGCTTTATTTGTTTTGAGTGTTTATTTGTTTGGTTGATTTTATTTGTTTCCGTATGTATGTTATTTTTCTTGTTATTGATTCATGCTTCAAAAACTAACTTGTGAAAATGCTTTATTTTGTTTTTAACTTCGTCTTAACTACATATAAAGGTATTTTGCAAAAGATAAGTGTAAGGGAAATCTAAATCGGTTTATAAGAACGAATGAACATGAATCATAACAATGTAAATTAACATGCATATTAGTACTTGTTTGAGTCAAATGCTTGTATCGAGTCATAATGATGTTTTTGCAGGAATTCCAGGAAGTAAGGTATAGTTTTTCCAAAAATTTTCCGGAAACTTAACATGAGAATTCTGTCAGATCATTTCTGACGGCGTCAGGCATTACAACCTGACGGCGTCAGGCAGTAATTTTCTGAAATTTTTGAAAGTTTTGTTTTTCTTCCGGAATCATAAAAAGTTTTGTTAATTCTCTAACTTATAATCTCCAGGAATTCTGCAAAAACATTCATTCCACAAGCATTATATCCTATTATAGATTATACCGCCGATTTTACGCGAGGTTCGCCTTTATTGTTTTTCAGGTTAACAGGTTATTTTGGACAAGGAGATGATTTATATTTCGGAAGGGAAGCTTTGAGCGTTCATCTTTCTTGGAAGAAGATCTAACCATGTTACCTCACTATCCACACCAAACGAATCAGGGGAGTATTTGTTTCATTCTTTCATTTTCATTACTTTTACATCTTTTATGTGAACATTGGGGACAATGTTCGGTTTAAGTGTAAGGGGGGGAAATGAAGACACCTTAGAGAATGCAATTGCGCTTGATTTTTGTTTGTTTGATAGTAAATTTGTAATAAAACCGAGAGAAATATTTGTTAGGGCAATTTTAGCGCCAATTTAAAATTTTTTACAACATTTAGAAGTGAAACTTTGGTCCTAATAAGCGTCTCATGGATAGGAAATTATATGACTAGCACAAAAACCGTACCACTAAAAAAATTTCCACCCCAAATATGTGAGGTTCGCCCCTAGAATTGGTAGGAAAAGCATTTATGCTATGATGTGTGTACCGGTAGCACTTAGATTCTAGAACTTGCGTTAGGACCATCTCAAATCCACAAGTGAGACTACATTCGTGTAGTTAGATCTACTACATGATAAGAGGCATTAGGATTAACCCTTTGTTTTACACCCGTGTTTTTGTTATAATTACGTTGGCTACATTGGTCAAGTAATTCTCCCACACCCTTTGCGTTGTACCCATTTTTGGTACACGATACCCCTAGTACACCCCTCAGAGCCTATCTTTTCGTTTCGACCTTTGAGCATCTTACTCAAAGTGAGAATTTGTTACACCCCACTTAAATGTACACCCAAATCGCCTTAGCCCACCTTTTATGCACTCATCTTTAGTGCATTATTGTGACAACATTTGTGTTAAACCCTTTGTTAATTATCTAATTGATTACATGGTTGCTAAGTCGAGTCATATCCTTGTACATATTGTTTTGGGACGATTGGGACTCATGGGTAAGGTACTAGCGTAATGGAATAATGGGGAAGAACAACATTATTACCCCCATATGTGCTAAATATTTTAAAAAGTACTCCAAGTGTTTCGATTATCTTAATTCGAGTAATTAGATTTGTTATTTGTAAAGTATGTAAAAGTTCAAGTGTAAGGGGAGAACCGAGGCCCCTATGATGTATTATTTTGGATGGTAGGGCAAGAGTGTATGCAAAAAAACAACCTTAAGTGGCCACGCCAACCTCCTGAAAAGGGAGGGCTTTACCTGGTTTGAGTCTGTGTGGCGGTGGGTTCAAACCCCGTGGATTAGTCGGCCAAAAGGTCGGAAATCATGGTTACCAAAAAAAAATCGAAAAAATCAAGAAAAATACACAAAAAAAAGAGAAAAAGAGAAGTAGAAAAAACATACGGACTACCATCCCGTTTCTTTTTATGTTTGTTTATGTTTTTATTATTTCGTTTTTAGCTTAAGTTGAGTCGAGTCTTGGCTTAGCAACATTGTATAGTACATGTATTTGATATGATAATTAACTTGCCACCAGTAAAATACCCTTTATTCTAACCAAACTGTATTTATCATATCCCTACACCTTACATTACAACCCTTTGGAAAGCCCTCTTTGATAGTTTATCTTAGGTGCTTACGCCTAGTGGAGGAGTAATTGATCCTCTCCCAAGCCTATGGTAATCTATTTGCTATGACAGGTAGTGAGTGACTTTATTCCATTTCCAATGTAGTTATATAGGTCTATAACACCCGAGAGATGAGATTATCCAAACACTATTTGTGAGGTGCTAGTGTATGATTTCCGTGCTTATTATGATTAGGGTCGAGTAACTATTTGTCAGTTTAGGTAATTTTGAGAAGAATTCTGGAAAACACATCAATTTGGACGTTTTTGGAGCATAAAGTGAAGAAAACGACAAAGTCTCAAAAGAATGCTGAAATCCTTCCTGACGGCGTCAGAGTCACAAGGTGACGCCGTCAGCCAACCAAGACAAAGGAGTGGATTCTGACTATACGTGACGCCCTAAGAAGAATATGATATGTTTACACCTTAATAATCCTAGGCCGTCAGGTGTAATGTTAAAGAGAGACGGCCCAGAGCAATTTTACAAGTGACGGCGTCAGAAGTAGATCTAGGCCATCCGAGAACCCTAATGGCGGCGAGCTGACGGCGTCAGAGCGTATAAGCTGACGCCGTCAGAGTGTATTTTCTATATATACTTTTCTATTTTTCATTCATTGGTGTGCAACTTTTTGGGAACAAACCCTAGACGACTTTGACAGCTTTTTCAAGGGTTTTTCACCCTTGATTCTTCCATGTTCAATTAAATATAAGTCTCCATTCAAATTAATCGATATGTCTATGTGTTGGTTAATTATATCTTATGCTTGTCTTTCAATTAACATGCTAGGCTAGATTTATTTTGTGTTTGCTTAGGAATCTTAAATTGAACCGTAACATTGATTATTGGTTGTTGGTGTGTTATTACTTGTATTGGATGATTGTTTATCGATGTTACGCTTAAGAAAACTGGCCAACCTCCTATATGGTAACGTGCTTGAACGTCTTAAGAAACATGAACCAATGCGTACTAGGTTTTTATGGTTGTATTTAATGCATGAGCGAATTCTAATGATCCCATATTAGGAGCTTCTAGCAGGCTCGACATAGGAATGAAGTAGGAGCTTATAGAGTTGGGGAAGTACGTACGCCACCCCACGAATGGTATTAAGGAATACACTCGTCATCCACGCAATTAATACACACTAATTAACCGGTAAAAGATAGTTAGGGAGTAAGGAAATCTAAGTAAACACACTTGTCTCCATATAAGTTTCACAACCTTTTATTTTCTTGTTATTTTATTTTAATTGCAATAGTAATTTTTGGGTTAGTTGACTAGCAACTAATTCCGCCCACTCCTTCAAACCCGAGATTTTACTTGCTTTCATAAAATATAAAAAAATACAAAAATAATCATTTCTCATCCTTAGACCTATTAGAGTAGTTTTTCATACCTAACGAACACTATTCCCTGTGAGAGAACGATCAATCCCCCGTACTTACCACTACACTATACTACATCGGTCAGGTACACTGCCTGGTGGGATTGCAAGCTTCTCAAGATCCCTTGAGAAGTAAAACTTATTGCGTGGTCGCAATCCCGCGTATCAACCATTGACACGTTTAAATCCCAAAATGGGTACAAACATACATTAATCCAAACACCCCTTTATCTATGACCATAAATACTTTAAACATACTTTGACATACCATTTGACCACCGATTCACAATGACAACCTTGACATATATTTTGACACTCGACCACGCATTACAAAGCATTGAAGGACCAACGGGGGTACAACATTGATTAAGCTCAGTATTCAACCTATCTCCTACGTTCTTAACAAGGCCTTCTAATAACTGCACTTCCAATCCTTAATCCTTAATCCGAGCATTACCTTTCCTTCACACTTAAACCTACAAAACATTAGCCACTTAAACCGTAAGCATAAAGCTTAGTAAGTAAAACGATTATAACTTTACATCATACATCATACACACATTACGCATCATAAACCATTAGTCCATTACAACATTAATCATAAACACATACCTTAAGCCTCTTTAAGCATCACTATTCATACTATAACTTAATCCACACTATTCTATCATTTCCTTTGCTAGTTGTGCCAAACTAACCTTACAATCTATTTTCACATAAGCATATACATATCAAGTCATCCTATAACCTTAACATAATCAATACATAACACATAATGTAATGAAATCCATATAACATCATCTTATAACCGGTTTACTTACCTTAGCTCCAAGCTAAGAAGCTACTCATAACATCACTATCATCATTATCATTCTCAGCACAATCATCATCATCTCACAATTAATCAAGACCAAACAACATATTAATCAATACCTTAAACAAGGGTTTACATAACCCATTAAAGATACTTAATTTCCTTTCTAGATCATCATATGATCATACCTTGATCATATGATGAAATCCCACTTAATCATAAACTTTAACTTCATTGAATCAAGATAAAAAGGGTTACTTACTTGTGATGGATCATTGGTAGACACAAGCTACTAGCACTAGGACACCAAAACCTTAACCCTTGAGTCATCAAGCTTCCATATTTCCCTCCCTTTTCTCTTATAAAACCAGACCTCACACACCCTTGAATAATATGGAGTAGTCTAGAATCTCCTAGGTTATACTAGCTAGTCACAAGTGTGGCCATTTGGCACATTTAGTCCCTTAAGTCTCTTTTCTTCTACTTTAGCCACACTACATATTATAACACATTTAGTTCTTGGCAACTTAGGTCCTTAAAGTCTATTCCCTTTCTAGTTGTGACACAATATACTTTTTATAACCATATAACACATTCGTTAACTATTAGGTTGACAATCGGGTTAGACTAGTTAATCATGTTAAATCCTTAGTCAATTCCATCTAGAGTGGGGCCTATTTGTATCCGGGAAACAAGTGTAACACTGGGACTGGTAGAACCTATCAGGTTACGCTGAACGCATAGTACTACTTCCATCTGACATCGTACAGTAGGGACACATGACAAGCACTATTTTTTACAAGCCAAAAAAGGGAGTCCATATTTCCTCCTTGTCTGCTCTTTAGATGATCAACACCTGGCCCCCTCACAGCCATTGATCATCCTCAAAAGGTTTATCTTTCAACCTTAGTTGCCTCTCTAAAAATAGAAGACATCACACACAACTTTACAAGTTTCACATACTTGGGCAAATACTGCTTCACACTAGTCTCAAATGGTCTTTATTTAAGTGTTACCTGAGCTTCTTGATCTCAATCATTCTCATTGGTTCCTTTCCGTTGAACATGAGAAACCAAACAACAAAACCATCTCAACCCATCTCTTAATATCGATGTACATACCATACATAAACACTACCACATCAGCGCTGCCACCCCTACCATCCTCTTTTGTCTCTTCACCACCGCTGCCACCACGTCGACACCACCACCACCACCACTACTTCCACCTTATTTTCAACCTATTCAATCCCTCACTATCCAAAACACGCTACCACAACAATTAAAAATGCCACCAAAACACCACCGTATTTAATAACATCCAAAACCCAATGCAATCCAAAAACCAATCATAATCCAAAAAACATATAAAAACACGCATTAAATTGATTTGAAAATTTTTTTTAAAAAAAAAAAAAAACACATTACATCAATATAAAAAATGGATTAGTTATCCTATTTTATGCATCCAAATAATTTTTTAGCACTCTTTGATCGGTTGTTTTACTTACCAAAGCAAACAACTTCGAACAAATTTCCTAATCTTTTTTCGATTCTCCTTTAAGAAAAATCTCAAGAAAAGTACGTTTACATGCTTAACATTTTTGCATTTCATATATGTTTTAGCTTTGCTTGATTTTTCAAATATCAAAGCTGTTTCGATAATCGCTTGTTGATGATCATTATCTTCTACAACTTGTTTCATTACTTCGGCTTTAATTTCCTTGATGATATGGGAAAGTGAGCATCCATTACTTCTTATTTGTTTTCCTCAATGGTGTTGATGAATTGAAATTTTGTGTGATATGGTGTGTTAAATTGTTTTGTATTTATAGGAGATTTTTTTTTTTAAGTTTAAAAAATGGTAACAAAAAGTATTGAGAGTAGAGTGCTTGGAAATGTCAGGGACTATTGGTGTTATAGAGTGTTTGGACAAGAATCTCGAAATGATGAAAAAGCCCTTGCAACTAACGATATTTTATACGAGTGTTAGAGTTTTGGATCCCCAACGGAAAAAATCAAGACCTGGAGGAGGTTTGGTGTAATTTCGCAGTTCTAAAGACTGTATCAGCATCCTACCTTAACCTGATGGACTAACAATGTTAATGGGTCAACCCAATCAACAAACTTGTTTAGACAATTAGACTTCGATTATTTAATCAAGGAAGCAGAGTCAACGGCCTTTGAAGAAAGATGACTGTTGAGGCAACATGATCAAGATCTCTTTATGTTTTAATGATGACAAATAAACCATCGAAACACATAAAATAACAAACGTTAGCTCAAAATCGCCGGAGCCAATGTCTGCTCCTGGCGCGCTGCCCGCGCGTCAATGCGCGGGTGACGCGCCAGGACACTGTATGGTTCCGGGCGAATTTTGAAAGTCGGCTTTCCCCTTACCTGACAAATGTGGATCTTTCAATACAGGTATGAATATGTTATGTGCTTAATTGAGAACACTCGAAACGAGTTTTGAGACGTGAGAAATCCTACTTTTAAAACACCCATTTACGGGAAAACGCCAACTCATGTTTTCTAACTATCGCCTCTAGCCAAGGCTTTTCTAAACTTAGGGAGCTTATATATTTCACGAGACATCGTGTTGAAGCATCCATATGCTCATATCCCGTGCTTACGTCTTCTCTAATTACGTAACGGGTTTACTCCCTTATTGGTCAAACTAAGTCAAAGGTCACTTTGCGTAAACGCATCCTTTCCCACTTGGGTTATGCTTTACATCAAGGCAAAGCACTTAACTTGTTTGAACCAAGGTATTAGTTGAGAACGTCGAGTCGTGGAAAGTCACGAGATATGAAACTATGGATTCTCGACGTTGTGGTACTTGAACTTATAAGTAACCTATGATTTTCTCAACTTATAATCTTAATTGTCTAAACCTTTTCTTCTTAATGACAATAAGATTATGTCTTAATCTTCTCTTAATCTCTTTTCTACAAAAGACAAATCCAATCATATCCAACCAAATCCAAATCATATATTCTCTTACACAATCTCTTACACTCTTACATATTCCCTTACACACTACATCTCAACAATTCATTCCCTTACAACACATCTCATCCCTTCATTTTTAACACATGCCAATTGTTTGAATTCCTAAAGAGGCTCCTTTGATCTCAACCATTGTGTCACACCCCCAAAAATGGTTTGCAGCGGAAAGTAATGTTTTTGGGGTGCAACTCAATTGGTACCACAACACAAGTACAAAGAACGGTTTCATCTCATTCGTTTAGAATAAAATAGTTTAACAAATTGTGTTGAATTTACATTGTTAAAAGTAATGCGGAAGTAGGCCCTTAAAAATAATTTAAACGGTCCCTGTATAAATATCAGAGTCTTCTATGACCATGCCATGCCCTGCCAAAACCTCCTGTAGCGTGCCATTGCATAAATTATAGTTTTTGGGGTGCAACTCAATTCCGGTACCACAAACACAGTGCAAAGAATCACGGTTTCATCTCAATTTCATTTAGAATAAAATGTTTAACAAAATATGTTGAATTCTTACATTGTTAAAAGTAATACGGAAGTAGGGCCTTTAGAAATAATTAAACGGTCCCTGTATGAATATCAGAGTCTTCTGATGACCATGCCATTGCCTGCAAAGCCCTCTGTAGGCGTGCCACTTGCATAAAACCTGCACAAATACATGGCTAAAAAAGCGACAAACAAAGAAAAGGCATTCTGTTTTGATGAGTGTCATTAAACTGTGATTAAAGCTTGTTAAAACTTTCCGCTGCAAACCGATTTTGGGGGTGTGACACTGTGGCCTAAAGTTTGGATAAAAACGAGTGTATAACGAAGGAGATATGATTTTCCGAAGTTTAACGACGAAAAGTTATTTTCAGAAAAATAGTGTGCTGATGGAAAATATTTGTTGGACAAAATGAAACATTTAACGTAACCTAGATAAGCCGGACCACTAAAAATGTGAAAGTACATGTTTATGCGAAACCGGGGATATAAAGAACGTAGAAAATGAGCTTATAACGACCAAGATATTCACGTTTATAACTTGATAACTATTATTATTTTTGACAGCTTCTAATAGAGAAATATATTTACTACGTACTAACGACTAGTTTTGTGAAATTAGTTGAGCATGTATTCCTCAAGTTATGAAAAGTATTTAACAACAATAAGAACACTATATTTACCAACGAAATACCAAACAAGGATTGTAGAGTATCGTTTCATCCTAATTACTTGGGAAGTAGTTTTACACTAAAAGAGACATCAACATGTATTTTTGACGAAAGGCATTATTTTCAAAGAGTACAAGTGGTATTGATAACATACGTACATGCATGCATAGCATTGTTTCATTGCTTACAATAGGTCACATCATTCATTATAGGTCGTGGTTAGAGCCCGAGCCTTACATCATCACGTTCACCATCATTTTACTGCTAGCATATCAGGTGAGTTTTCATAGCCCCGTTTTCAATTCAATATTTTGATTTTAAATCCCACGGGGGAGAATACATTGCATCATCATTTTTATACGGGCCAAAGTATTAAATTCAAGTAAATTGCTTAAGTTACCGCATTGCCATGTTAAAGTCCCCTATTCATTTATCATGAACCGTTAATTGTACCTAAGCGAGAGTGAGTGGATAGATCTATTGGGGGTGACGCCTCCATCCGCGTTGGTTATACCAACAGTCAAACGGATGCATTTCATGTCTAACATCATTAGAGTGTCTGGCAAAACACTCTGGAGGGGCATTTTCTGCAGTCAGCTTCGGTGTCATGAGCTTAAGGGCTAATGTACGATTTTATTCATCACGGGATATTTCATCATCATCAGCATTTTTATACTTGTGGTTACCGTAAAAGCAGTTCATTTACATAAACCTATGATTTCTCACCAACATTATTGTTGACCGTTTTTAACAATGTATTTTCAGGAAATTAAAGTAGCTCATGTTGGCATGCATTTGGACCTACATGGAGTCGCGAAGTCGACGCGTCTCATATTATATTTATGCACTTATGTATCGTTTGATCTTGTATGAACTTGCTTTTGATAAACTTGCAACACCTTTTGGGACCTATGTTTTTGTAAACTCTGATTGTTTTAAATGATCAAGCGATGTAATTTTCAAACGACACTTTAGGTCGTTTAATATAACCTTGTATGAGATGCCATGAACGTTACACCCAGGTATTCCATTCCGCTGCCAATCAGGTAAATTCAGGGTGTGACATGTGAGCTCCTCAACTCCGACCCAAACCAAAAACAAAAGCCACTCATGAATGTCTTCATAATTGAAGTCGTCTTGTCCAAATAGCGTTTTGGGCTCTATGGAAAACACAAACCTTCTTACTGGCCCAATAAGCAGAAGTAAACCCTCATAATATGCCTCCCATCAAAGGTATTTCTTAAATAGTACAACAAATCCTCATCAACTATGACATCGGTCAGCTAAGTCCACTTAAACCTCCAGCTTCTGGCTAAACTACCGGTCCTTACCGCATCTTTTAATGGCAATCGGTTCATATTATTCGTGGTCACGTTATCAGGCATGTTGGTGATATAATCTGCCATATCAGTGATCACATTGTCTCTAAATGACATTGTAATGTGATGCGTGAGATTGCACCATCGCAAAAGGTTTTACCTCTCGAGGGATCTCGAGAAGCTTGCAACCCCCACCAGGCAGTGTACCTGACCGATGTAGTATAGTGAAGTGGCAAGTACCGGGGGATTGATCGTTCAACTCAAAGAATAGTGTTCGTTAGGATTGAAATTTATCTACTAGGTCTAGAGATGAGGGATGATTCTTTTTGTATTTTTATATTTTATGGAAAGCAAGTAAAAATCTCGGGTTTTGGAAGGAGGGGCGGAATTAGTTGCTAATCAACTAACCCAAAAGCTACTACTTAAACTAATGTGCAAGAAAGTAAACTAGGGTTCTACAAGGGAAGTGAAGCATGTCTACCAATGATATGTTACTCCTTGCTAGCTATCCAATTCTACCTATTGGATTGTCACACCTTGTTTTAATTGACGGGTTGTATTCCTTAATACCAGTCGTGGGGGTGTGTACGAACATCCCCAACTCTATAAGCTCCTACTTCACTCCTATGTCGAGCCGGCTAAGAAGCTCCTAACATAGGATCACTAGAATTCGCTCATGCATTCAATACAACCAATTAACCTTAGTACACCTTGGTTCATGTTTCTTAAGACGTTCAAGCACGTTACCATATAGGAGGTTGGCCAGTTTTCTTAAGCCTAACATCGATATCATTCAACTAAAACAAGAGACAATAGGAAACAAGAATTATAAGCTAAACCAATTAGATCTATTGAAGTGTCACACCTTTATTGATGACGATAGACACATACATTGATACGCGGCATTGCGACCACGCAAGCAGGTTTTACTTCCCGAGGGATCTCAAAAGGCTTACAACCCTACCAGGCAGTGTACCTGACCGATGTAGTATAGTGTAGTCGTAAGTACGGGGGATTGATCGTTCTCCACAGGGAATAGTGTTCGTTAGGTATGAAAAACTACTCTAATAGGTCTAAGGGTGAAGGAAGATTATTTTTTGTATTTTTATATTTTTTGAAAGCAAGTAAAATCTCGGGTTTGAAGGAGTGGGTGAAATTAGTTGCTAGTCAACTAACCCAAAAACTACTATTGCAATTAAAATAAAATATCTAAAACTAAGTGGTTGTGAAACTCATATGGAGACAAGTGTGTTTACTTAGATTTCCTTACTCCCTAACTATCTTTTACCGGTTGATTAGTGTGTATTAATTGCGTGGATGATGGGTGTATTACTTAATACCATTCGTGGGGTGGCGTACGTACTTCCCCAACTCTATAAGCTCCTACTTCACTCCTATGTCGAGCCTGCTAGAAGCTCCTAACATGAGATCATTAGAATTCGCTCATGCATTAAATACAACCATAATAACCTAGTACGCATTGGTTCATGTTTCTTAAGACGTTCAAGTACGTTACCATATAGGAGGTTGGCTAGTTTTCTTAAGCCTAACATCGATAAACAATCATCCAATACAAGTAATAACACACCAACAACCAATAATCAATAGTTAGGTTTCATTAGATCTAAGCAAACACAAAATAAATCTAGCCTAGCATGTTAATTGAAAGACAAACATAAGATATAATTAACCAACACATGGACATATTGATTAATTTGAATGGAGACTTATCTTTAATTGAACATGGAAGAATCAAGGGTGAAAAACCCTTGAAAAAGCTGTCAAAATCGTCTAGGGTTTGTTCCCAAAAGTTGCACACTAATGAAGGAAAAATAGAAAAGTATATATAGAAAATACACTCTGATGGCGTCGGGTTATAGGTCCTGACGCCGTCAACTCGCCGCCATTAGGGTTCTCGGATCACCTAGATCCATCTCTGACTCCGTCACTTGTAAACTTGCTCTGGGCCGTCTCTCTTTAAGTTAACACCTGACGGGCTACACCTTGTAACACCTGACGCCGTCAGCTGTAAACATCACATTTTCTTCTTAGGGCGTCTAGTGTAGTCTGATTCCACTCCTTTGTCTTGGTTGGCTGACGGCGTCACCTTGTGACTTCTGACGCCGTCAGGAAGGATTTCCAGCATTCTTTTGAGACTTTGTCGTTTTCTTTACTTTATGCTCCAAAAACATCCAAAATGATGTGTTTTATAGAATTCTTCTCAAAAGTACCTAAAATGACAAAAGGAACGATTTAGGGCAATATTTGATCATATTATCACGAATTAGGGCTTAAATGACCCCCTAAAACGGGTACACTTTTCACCTCATCAAATACCCTTACACTTGAGATTTGCTTGTCCTCAAGCAAATAGGCTTTTATTCCAATCAAAATATGAGTTAGGGGTCATTTAACACTAATATAAAAGTAATTACAGCAAATAGTTACTCGATCCTAATCATAATAAGCACGGAAATCATACACTAGCACCTCACAAATAGTGTTTGGATACTCTCATCTCTCGGGTGTTATAAACCTATATAACTACATTGGAAATGGAATAAAATCACTCACTACCTGTCATAGCGAAATAGATTACCATAGGCTTGGGAGAGGATCAATTACTCCTCCACTAGGCGTAAGCACATAAGATAAACTATCAAAGAGGGCTTTCAAAAGGGTTGTAACGTAAGGTGTAGGGATATGATAAACACGGTTTAGTTGGAATAAAGGGTATTTTACTGGTGGCAAGTTAATTATCTTGATCAAATACATGTACTATACAATGTTGCTAAGCCAAGACTCGACTCAACTTAAGCTAAAAACGAAATAACAAAAAACATAAACAAACATAAAAGGAAACGGGATGGTAGTCCGTATGTTTTTTCTACTTTTCTTTTTCTCATTCTTTTGTATTTTTCGATTTTTTTTAATTTTTTTTCATACACTCTTGCCCTACCATCCAAAATAATACATCATAGAGGACTCGGTTCTCCCCTTACACTTGAACTTTTACATAACTTTACAATTACTATTCTAATGACTCGAATTAAGATAATCGAAAAGCTTGTAGTACTTTTAAAATATTTCGCACATATGGGGGTAATAACGTTGTTCCTCCCCATTACTCCATTAAACTAGTACTTTACCCACGAGTCCCAGTCGTCCCAAAACAATACGTACAAGGATATGACTCGACTTAGCAACCACGTAATCAATTAGATAATTAACAAAGGGTTTAACACATATGTTGTCACAATAATGCACTAAAGGTGAGTGCATACAAGGTAGGCTAAGGCGATTTGGGTGTACATTTAAGTGGGGTGTAACAAATTCTCACTTTGAGTAATATGCTCAAAGGTCGAAACGAAAAGATAGGCTCTGAGGGGTGTACTAGGGGTATCGTGTACCAAAAATGGGTACAACGCAAAGGGTGTGGGAGAATTACTTGACCAGT
>LBNU01027347.1:15208-30511 GCA_014162995.1 Artemisia annua | reverse complement strand
TTGTGGATGGAGAAGAGAATGAGCACTTTTTGATCCAAAAATTATGTATGGTGTTATGTTTTTAGGTGTTGTAGATATTATGTGCTTAGTTACTTGGAATGGCATATTTGTAATTAAATGGTCAAGAGTGAAGTAAAACTCCTTGCACTATGGGTGGACATTGGGCCATGAAATAACGGGGGAAAGGTACCCAAGAGATTGGTGTGCCCAATTAAAGCTTTGGTCTCGACCATGTCTCACTATTATTGGTACTTTTTGTTGGGTTATTAGTGTTATCGCGGTACCAAGTTAGTCTTGAAATAGAATGTTAACGAGGTGAAATAAAATATGACGAAGTTGTAAATGTTGTAAAATAGTATACCTTAGCCAAGAATCGGGTGTTGAAATAATTATTGGGTTTGAAAATAACGCAAGCCGACGGAGTTATAAGCTCCTAGTCAGTAAACGTAGCAGTTTACTTGAAAACACCGGGTAATTAATAATATTAATTTTCATATTATTATATGAGTATGAAAATACGTTAGGATCATTGTCGGGAGTGTCCGGATGTGTTAAATACCATGTATTCGATGCGTTAACGTTTATTTGAATATGAATGTACGTAATTTGTCAAATATACGAAAAAGTAATTTGGAAATCCTACGAGTGGTATAGACAGTGAAAATGATGATCGTAGATGATATGTGACTATTTCTAGTCCGTATGGAATGTTACCTACAAATAATGAATGGATTCGCACTAAACCAAACCGGTTACGCGAATAGGAATACCCGTAACCTCCATTTACGAATAGATATGAGTGGTGACATGTAATAGTGACCAGAATAGTGATTATCTCTCGGGATGAATAGTGTCATGTGTATAGTTAACGCTTCTCGGATCACTAACGGATCCGAAAACGATGAATATGTAAATGATGAATAGTGCATCGGTGAGATAGTAAATGATGAATGTAATGATGAATAGTGAATGTGCCGAGATGGAAAATGACCGAAATTATTACGGGTTGTGACACGTCACACCTGTTTTAAAATACCCACGGATGACGGATTCCCGCAAAAAATATCTATGAACCCATTTTCTTATTAAACTTAAATTTATTATATTATGTAAATATGTGTGATGTTATTAGTAGATAAATTAATAATCGCCTAAACCTATTCATAATAATCTTCAGTTTTGAGTTCCAAGACTATAAGAACAATATGAATCATCAAAACATCAAATACATATTTAATATCTCAATTCTCAAGCCAAGTTCGTCCATTCTTGAACTTTGTGATTTTAAAACACGGGTAACCACTTGTCTTAATGAAACGCCCATTTTTTTTTCTTTTTTAATTCAAACTACCATAAACTGGCAGTTTTAATACTAAACCGCCGGTTTATAGTTTGGTTATTACTTGAAACGGCAGTTTCAAATCAAAATCAACGGTTTTAACGTTCTGATATGCACATTTCCATTTTTTCGAATACTAACTTCTACTAATCGCTAAAACCTCAAATCTTGGATACTTATTTATCATATAAAACATGTCCAGGCAAAATTTTTCATTAAAAAGACGAGCAAATGCTTCAGAAAACATGTCCATACACAATTTAGTATATCTCATATATACTAAATATATGTTTCTTGTTTACGAAGGAAATACCGATGGAGAGCTCAGAGTTATTTGTTACACTGATGTTGGATGGCAGACTGACAAAGACGACACCAAGTCACAAACCGGATACATTTTTGTTCTAGATGGAGGCACTGTAGTCAAGAAGAGTGCTAATTAAAGCACTACAACAATGCCTTCTACATAAGTTGAATACATAGTTGCTTCAGAAGCTATAATGGAAGCTATTTGGATAAGGAAGTTTATTCATGAGCTTGGAATATTCCCCACCAATAAAGAACCTATGGAGATGAACTGCGACAATATTGGCGCAATAATTCTCACCAACGAGCCTGAAGCTCAGAAAGGCGCCAAACATTATAAAAGGAAAGTTTGTCCATTATCAGTCAATATATATGAGATATACTAAAATATAAGACACATTTGTCTTAACTTAACAATATCCCCATATTAATTGTGTCTTATATTTTCATGTTTAATTTTTGAGTAATTTTTTGCTCTAAAATTTGTCCATTATCAGTCAATAATATGGGGATATTGTTAAGTTAAGACAAATATGAGTGTTTGGTAATATATCACTTGTGTGATTGATATTAAAGGATGTGTCCACCAAACTCATATGTTATCTACGTGCTATGGATATTGGACTTTCCCAACCTATGATTTATCACTTTATGGATCGACATCATTAAGTGATATCTCGCAAGTGGTTTATCTTATTCATCCTTAGACTTGAAATGCAAGCGGGTCTTGCATGTGTGGATATTTCTTCTTGACTATAGTTAAACGATGTCCTGAACAAGGTAGTTATAAAGACTATTCTCAGAAGTTATGTGAAAAACATGAATGACACTTGTAGTCAAAATAAAATTTGTTCCTCCACTTGTCTTCTGGTGTATGATACTATTGGGCCCCTCGCTGAATTAATCAGATGTTTGCATGGCCATGCCCAAAGTATAAATCAAGATGATACTTGTTTATGTTTGGTAATCTTGAATAATTTCTGAAACGAGCAAAAGAATAGTTAAGCAAATGGAATGACATTAGATCCATAACCATAGTTTAACAAGTATCTGAAACAAAAAGATGTATATTTATAAACCATTTAACTGAGTTGCTTTTCGAAACCACACTCAGGTATTTATGGGAGCAATGGCGTGTTGCTAGACGCTAACCATTGTTAGTATAAATATTGGATTATGACTTATCGCAAGTGGGAGCTATTGGTTGTGCTTTAAAGTTTAATCAATAATTTATACAGCTGGGAATACGTGAGACTATTTGGGCATAAACGTATACACCAAGGAATATGTTTTAATTAAAATAAGTAATATTTTAAACGTTATATATTAATTATATAATGTCACGAAATGTTTAAACGAGCATTAATTATAACATTAGACGTTAAACTAATTAGCAGACCTTTAATTAATATGTGAGGGACTTATTAGTATGAAAAACAAATGTGATGGGTGGTTGTTTGCTAGGCCGGTCAAACAAGGGTCCAAAGAGGAAAAGGTTTGTTTGCTTATAGCTTAAGTTAAGTAATTAATATCTAGTGTATATATTAATTATCTTAAGGACTTAACGAAAAGCTAGAACATTCTAGTGAGGGGTGTTCGATCGTTTTCTTAATCCTATTGGGATTAGAAGATCAAACTTGTCCAACAAGTTATTATGTTATATAATGAACCCTTGTGATTCATTACTAGCTAATGCATTATCACTAAACCTAAAGAAAAAACCGAATACCCTCTCCTACCCTTTGTGCCAATCGGTTTTCATTCCCTAACCCTAGGGACGATCGTTCAAGACTCAAAACCAAAAGCAAAGTGCCTTGTTGGTGTTCTTCGTGAAGGTGTACTAGCATAGAAATATTCTACATGACGTGTATGTATGCAACGATAGAGATAACCTACTTTGGTTATTAGTGTTTCGATCCTAGTTGATTCAAGATTTAAGATTCGTTAATTTGTTAACTGTCTTAGTAATTCAATTAACTAAAGGTTAGTATTATTTATGTGGTTTTGTTCACTCATTCACATCAAGCTAGATTCATCCGTTGCGTACTCATGGTGATTAATGGTTAATATTTCTTGTCAAATCCCAATAGTATGGTTACCAAGTCCTGTTTTTGCATAATTGTGACACATGATACTTTCTAAAACCATATTACATATAGTACTTGACTTATAATTTGAATAACCAATTATATTTGATCTTACAATATATATAAAGTCTTAGTAGTCAAACTATCCAATGACATTCTTCGTAGTTAAATACCTAAACATCCGGTTTCGGAGTATTACACTAAATACCCATTTCAAAATTGAAATTGAACTGAAACTGAGTTCTTGTCACTTTGATGTGAGCTACTAACTGAACTATAACTAAAACTTATTAGTTCTCGTCACTCTAATGTAAGCTAGTAACTAAGTTGTGTTATATTTGAACTATAAGGTGTCTCACGAGCACAACTAACTATGGGATACGACTGTTACCCTCTTGAACGGATGCATCCAGGTATCAAAACACTACTAAAATGCAACATGATTGATTCATATTTGCTTATTATTCTACATATTTCATGCAGGATTGAGTGCATAAAGCACGAATGTTCCACACACGACTAAGTGCATAAAGCACGAATACTGGACTATGATTGTTGAACTATGTGACCATACCCGACTACTATAATGTTCGCAAACATATATGCATCCACCTATTATCCTGTTCGCATACATGTTCATACCTGAATGTTATCTTGTTCGTATTCTTGTTTATGCTTGACTGTCATCTTGTTCATATACCTGTTTATACGTGACTATCGTCCTATTCATATACTTGATCATACTATATCGGGAGTATTACTTAGTCCTTAATCATAAGCATATACAACATATAACTATACTACTAAACGTACTATGCTATCCATTACTCACGTTACTTAAACTTGCTTTAGGCATTCGGTGTTCCTATTGCTTCCCACGATCACCTAAACACATAATAACCATACTAACATCATTAGAATTCAGTAATTCATCTAATACATATAAACTTCATCTTGAACTACTAAGTTTTGCCTTTTTGAATACTTATGCCAAACACTCCCTTTACAATCATGAACTAAGCATCATCATATATCTGTATCATGAATCCTACTAATTATTTCATATCAATTCTTATACATAAATCCTACTAATTTGCTTCTAATCAATTTTCATACATGAGGTTATTATATAATAATCATAAAAACATTATAACATGGTCTCATCATCATCATGGTCATTTTAACTTATGACCCATATCAACATCATCAATAATCATATACACAAATCTATCTATAACACCTAAATCATACTAAACTTATGAACCTCATAATCTTTTCATCATTTTAAATCATAAATTCATCATGAAATACTAAACAAGCATAAACTCCACGAACCCCCAATTTCATCTCATATAATTTATCATAAAACTAATGAATTCAATAGCTTAACTTGGATGAAGAATTGATTACTATCACTTAACGCTTCTTAGGTAGACACAATCATTCTCAAAACTCTTAATTTAATCTCATGGTAATGTTCTTGATTAAGTTCCACAAAAAGGTGTGAATTGGCGGGTACACCCCGACCCCGTGTGCATTTTGGCACCAGCCATGCTAGTTTTTTCCCTCTTGTTTTTCTAACACATACACGTACATAGACAAGTGTGGAATGAGGGTGAAATCCTTGAGATTTTGAGGTTGTAAGCCTTAAGGGTAATTATGTAATTATACACTTAAATCCTTACTTTGCACCGTTAGTAGTTGTCGTTAATTTCGTTACATCAAAGGTCCTTTTTCGATTAACTATTTTACATGACAGGGTCCTTATTCCTTAAATACTAACTTCAGTAATTTTGTTAAATCGTATAAATACTATTAAATATATATGACTAAGAGCATGGGGTACGGTCGCGTTTTCGCTGGCGCCGTCACCACCGGCCGAGAAAACACGACGGCGCACCGTACCGGTGGCGGCGCCGTGGTGATGGCTCAGCACCATGGACTTTTTTTTTCCTTGAAAAGTTGGACATTTTTTGGCATTTTAAAATTTTGGACCGTTGCATACAACGGCTATATAGCCGTTTTTACCACTTTTCCCAACTAAAAACAATTAAATTCACAAATTTAATCCCCAAACAAACCTTATAAATACCCTCTATTATTCCATACTTCAAACACACTTCCAATCTATTACATCTTTACTTCTTTCAATCATGAATCCAAACAATCCTAACCAAAATAATCTCAACGACCCTAATTTCGATATGTATGATGTTTTTTTTAATGATCGAGAACGATATCTTCAAAGTTACATGGCGTATGAACAATATGTATCTTTGTATGAAGAAGCCGAGGGATCGGGATCGGGTGAAAAGAAAACGAGGGCATACATACCTCGTGAACGAGAAGAGGCGGAACAATGTTTACTCGATGACTACTTTGGCAACGCCGAGACTGATCCTAAATATCCCGAAGATAATTTTAGGCGAAGGTATCGTATGAGCTCTAGACTTTTTAATAAAATTCTCAACGATATATTAACTTATGATGTTCAGCCTCTTCGCGAGTACTTTAAATTTTTTCACCAACGCTATGATGCTACCGGTCGGTTTAGTATTGGTGCTGTTTTGAAGTGCACATCCGCCATACGCCAATTGGCGTACGGCACTGCACCTGATGCATTTGATAAGTACTTGCAAATTGGTGAACGTTGTTCACGACAATGTTTAGATTACTTTACTAAATGCATACATGTTTTATACAATGAGAAGTATTTTAGAAAGCCCACTTCAGATGACATTGAAAAAATATATGCATTGCATGAAGAAAAACATAAACTCCCGGGAATGCTCGGGAGTATTGATTGTATGCATTGGGATTGGAAAAATTGTCCAAAGGCCTTACAAGCTCAATTCAAAAGACGTGATCATAAATAACCAACTCTTATGTTGGAAGCGGTTGCGGATCAAAGATTATGGATTTAGCATGCATATTTTGGGGTTCCAGGGGCAAATAATGATCTTAATGTGTTATATGGTTCCCCTATATTTGATGAGGAACTTGCCGGTACAGCTCCGGAATGTCCGTTTGAAGTAAACGGACATACATATAAAAAAGGTTACTATTTAGCCGACAGCATTTATCCAGCATGGTCCGTGTTTGTCAAAACGTTTAGTGTTGCAAGGACGGAAAAGATATTGAACTTCAAAAGGGTTCAAGAAAGTGCTAGAAAAGATATTGAACGAGCTTTCGGAGTCCTACAAGGTCGGTGGGGGATTATACGACAGCCCGCACGTGCTTTTCGAGTCAACACTTTGAAACTAATCATGTATTGTTGTATAATGTTACACAACATGATATTGGAAGACGAAGGATTCGAAGTGAATTTAAGAGAGACATTCGTCGATCCACGCCCGAACATGCCAGATACTTGGATCGAAAGATGTGATTTACATATTAGAAAAAATAAAGAACTTCGAGATCGAAAAGTTCACGACGACCTTCGACAAGACCTTGTGGAGCATTTATGGAACTTCATTAATTAGTTTGTATTTTTTTTAATATAATGTGTGTTTTTTTTATATGTAATGTTTGTTTTTAATATTAATGAAGTTTATTTTAGTTTATATTGTGTATATTTTAATTTAAGTAAAAGAAAAAAAAAAAAAAAATTGGCCGACGGCACCAGAAATTCTTGTGCCAACGGATACCCCTGAAATGTGGTGCCGTGGGGTTTCTGGTGCCATGGAGCTTTTTGCTGACGTGGTAGCAAAAAACTCCCACGGCACCACATCCACGGCACCATGGTACCCAGTGCTCTAAAACTTCAAATTTTGGGATATTTCACTTGGGCAAGAATTCATGAGTTATAAAAGTAGTATTTTTCTTTTTGTATGTATTAATGTAGTTAGTAATATATAATTAGTTGATAGTTGACTAATTACGAGCATAATTTTTAATATGTCATAACTTAAGCACCTTCTAATCAAGTTTTATTTTCAAAACATTCGGAAGCAAGTGTGTAAATGTTACGTTTCACAAACCCACAGGTATACTCTCGGGCATGGGCATGGGCAAAATTTTGTACCCACATACGGGTGACAAGCAAGAAAAAGATAGAAAAAAATCACAAGTATGAGTGACGGGTTAGAGATACCCGTGCCAATTGCCCATGGATGCCGACCCTAGTTTCAAACCAATTTTTATTTATTATTTATTTATTTGTTTATTTATTATTATTATTATTATTATTATTTCTTTTTTTTGCCAAAAATTTGTCAAACAAAGTCAAAACTGACTAATGTTATCTTCTTGTCTATAACAACAGGAAAACAAAACAGTGACGAGATAGAAAATGGATTCATCAAAACTATCATCTGTAGCCAAGACACTAAAACCATCACCAATACAGCAATTATCATATCTAGCTCAACGTACTAACGCCGTTAACCTTGCTGAAGGCTTCCCTGATTTTCCCGCACCCGAACATATCAAGGCTGCTGCGGTCACTGCCATCACTTCTGATTTTAACCAATACAGGTCGATTACATTTCATCTCTTGGAACTATAATATTGATTTCTGTGGCCAGTTTTGAATTTGAGAAGATATTTAATATAGTGCACATGATAACGACTTGCCTCTGTAACACTTTAATTATCAATAAATATGGAGTGTTAAATGAATGCATGTATCCATTTGACCTCTTTAGGGTTTTGGCTATAGAATAGCAACGTACTTTCCTCCGTGTTCCGTTATCATATGTGTACTTGATTTCGCTTCGCTATATGTTACAAACTTTTCGCTTCGCTATATGTTACTTATTGCACGTGTTGGGGTATTTTGGTAATTTCAAGTGTGTTGACACGTCGACAATAAATATCATATCGGAATAGAATTTGAAAGTTTTTAATATACGAATTAAGGTGACTTATCATAATGGAACATGAAAAAAAGTACATTGCTATTCTATAGCCTAAACACAACTCTTTAATATTTTTACTGTAGCGTTTTTGTGCTTAATTGTTTTTAATAAATGTGAGTGTAGCGGGAGCACAACACCTGTTACGTCAGCTTTGGCCTATAACATTCCTATAACAGACGACAAAAAAACACTCTGATTATAACATGTTATAGACTACCCGTGACCCACAACTTTTATTTAATTTTACATTCAAAATATATATTAAATAAAAGAAAAACAAAACAAAAAAAAACCATAATATGCCGTTGTGGCCATAACTAGAAACATATAAGGAGCCTATAACACAACACAGGGTGTGATGTGGCATGTTATAGGCGGTATAACATGCATATAACTAGCAGCATACCAAGCTCTCTAGGAGATGCTTGGATGTGCATTTTTCTTTAATAGTTCCTAACTGTTATGTATAATCAAATAATAAGAATCATATACCACAAACAATGATTATTGGGATAAATGCGACTATATACTTAACTTTATGTTATACAGTTATTAAAATCTGGTTATTTTTACGGCCGAATAATAAAATGGAAAGATACTTATGATAAGTGTTGACCATGCGCTCTAAACTGAAATCATTGCGACTCACTTAAACACGCCTACGAGCAAATAAAAATGGAAGTGTGCCATCTTTGCTACACAGATAAATGCGTATCTCATTAATCTGTAAAATGTTTAGGGAGTGAATAATCTTTTAACCAATGTTGTAACCTTTTAGTTCCAGATTTTCTCCAAGATTAGAATTTGAACTAACATCGTGTTACAAATTGTAACTAAAGGCATGTGCAGGGAATCTGTGATCTAGTTGCGGATAAAATGAAGCAAATGCACGGGTTAGCTTATGATCCTGTAACGGATATTGCCATTTGCTGTGGCCAGACTGAAGCTTTTGCTGCTACAATGTTTGCAAGTATGTCTTTTGATACCATCACCTTTTATAATACACTAGTAAATTTTATTGTTATATTATATGTTTGTTTGGGCAGTACTGAACCCTGGTGATGAAGTAATACTGTTTGATCCTTGTTTTGAAACGTATGAAACATGTATCTTAATGGCCGGAGGAGTCCCTGTAAGTATCTAGCACAATGATACAATCTTGTTTCAATATATGCGTAATACTGTAGTTTTGTACTAAAGGATTTTCATTATCTTGAATGGGGTTATTCACAGGTATATGTGGTGCTTGACCCACCGTATTGGACACTTGATGAGATCAAACTTTTGGATTCTTTTACTGCCAACACAAAAGCTTTAGTACTAAATAGGTACATGTTTTTATTTTGATTTTCTGAATTTTGTAGCACGATAAGGAGGTGTTTGGATTTGTGGTTAGTGATTACCATAATGACCATAGTCAGATGCTCAAGCAGCTCAACTGTTAAAATAACGTGGTGCATGATATTGACTTTGGATGTGCTTGTGTCACTTTTCGATCTTTTTTAGTTGTTCATCAACATCATTACAATATGCTATTGAATTTGGTCCACAACCATTCCCTGCTTCACTATATTTGGATGGTTCTGTAGATGCTGACCAATAGTCAAACAAACATGAAATTTAATGAGACGAATTGAGTAATGTTGAAAAGAAGTAGGTAAATCTCTTTATAGATTTGCATTTATTGCACAGTCCTCACAACCCTACCGGAAAAGTTTTTAACAAGGATGAGCTAGGGATTATCGCTGAATATTGCAGAACAAAGGACTGCCTAGCTGTTACTGATGAAGTATGATAACTTTTAAAGTTCATTATTGCTTATCTGTAACCTGCATGATCTCTTAATTGTATGCAGTTTTTTATCATTTAAAAAATGTTTCTGCAGGTTTACGAACATATAATATACAACAATGAACCACATATAAGCCTTGCGTCATTACCAGGAATGCAAGAGAGGACCATCATCACATCTTCCTTATCTAAGACTTATAGTGTGACAGGTAAGTTAATTTTTTCAAACCAAACCTGTTTTGACCCGTTGCATGACATGTCTACTAATTACTTATCTCTTGTGTATCAGGTTGGAGGGTTGGGTGGGCTATAGGTCCATCTTGTGTTGCATTTGCCATAAAAAATATTCATACTAAAGTTACAGATTCTGCTCCTGCACCGTTTCAGGAAGCTGCCTTGACTGCATTATCAAGTCCCTCAAGATACTACAAATCTTTGATACGAGTAAGAACTTTACAATGAACAAACAATATAAGTCATCTTAGACGGGATTGCGTATTGTTGTTGTTGTTGTTGTTGTTGTTGTTGTATTCTATATAATCATTTTGTTGGTCCATTTATGATTATTGGCGCGCTGTTTCTTAGGATTATGAATTAAAAAGAGATTTTGTATTGAAGTCACTTGGCGAGGTGGGGTTCAACGTTGAGTTTAAACCATTGGGATCCTTTTTCATATTTGCAGCACTTCCTGAGAGTTGCAAACTTACCGATGTATGTGCTCTTTTAATCCTTTTTTTATTATACATTTATACGTTTCAGGATCAGATAACTTTAATTGGTATGGATTTTTCAGGTTGAATTTGTGGAGGAATTAATAAAACAAGCAGGAGTTGTGGCTGTTCCTGGGTGTGGTTTCTTTCATAAAACCCGTGATTCTTCAGAGAATGTAACGAGTTACCATAATCGTTACATCAGATTTGCCTTTTGTAAGGGTGATGCCACTTTGACTTCTGCTGTTGACAAAATGCAACAGCTTGTTGATGCAACTGGACGCCTCAAGTTTCTTTGAGTTAACTAGGGTCGCAATTGTAGGAGTGTGACAATTTTTTGTTGTTGCAATGTAATGATTTTCTAGATATCCATTGCTACAGTGCAAAAATAAGTTAAGTTGCAAAGAATTTAAATGTTATGATGGTTAGAATAATTTAGTTTTATCTTTATTCATTTAAAGGAGTACGTGAGCAATGTTCACGAATTTAACTGTTTTGATAACACTTAAAAGAGTGACCAATTTGGTTATCAACTTGTCTACTTTTACGTACGTAATGTTATGTTAAAGATCTTTATACTTTTAGTTTCTTGATTCCTGGGTCATTTCAATTTATGCCAAATAGAAGTTTTATCTGATTTGAGTCTCATGGTGAGCCATAACATTATGAATTTAGCCGGAAATGGAGAGCATTCAAAGTCGATTCTTTAGGGTATGGAAGAAGGCTGTAAAGGAATCTCTTGGGTCAAGTGGAATAAAATCTGCTCCAATACCAATTCATGAGGTTTGGGAGTTGGGTTGATTCAAGTGAAAAATCTCGGGCTGATTGGTAAATGGAAGTGGAGGTTCCTCTCCGAGCATGACACATTATGGAGGAAAGTCATCAAATCCTTACATGGTGACTGTGTGGAATAATAGTATTGTTTCAGGGTCATCGGCTATTAATAGTCTCGGTATCCCTTTTGACAGGTCTTTTGAACTCAAAATCGGCAATGGTGAAAAGACGCACTTTTGGCTAGATGTTTGGCACGTCTCAGGTTTGTGTTTGAAGGACATGTACCCTCGTTTGTTTGCTCTTGAGAGGTTCAAGAGCTCCTTTTCCCAACACGTGGGTTGTTAAAGTTTTTTGCGGGGTCTTCTATGGATCTCAAATAGGTGTACAAAGATAGATGTCGACATGTCTTTATGGGTGTCTTCTCCCCCTCAATGTTTTGCTTCTTGTTGCTTCCTCTGCTCCCTCTATAGTTTGAGGTGTTGCTTAATAATGTTGTGGTTTCTAAAAATAAAATAAAATCGAGCACCATTCGATTTCACAGTAAAAAGACTAAAACTAAATTACCACCATTCAGTCAAAGTGTGCGGCCGAAACTGAATTTTTTTGATATTACTGCAAGATTATGTCTCATGTGTTAGGGTCGTGGTTGTGGTCGTTTTCTAACGTTTACATGCTTATACCATGTGTTTGCGCTTAGTGATAGTAGGATTGATGATTTCAGGGTCAAGTTTGTATCTTAATCCCCACCTATATAAAACAAGCTTTCTTCAAGGAAACACTCCACCAAAACTCTAAGATAATTACACATGGCATTCTTTTTTATCCAATGGACCATATTAATTTAGGCATCCCAGCATTTATTGCAAACAAAAAACCCACCCTAATTCATAATATCGGTAGATCAAAAACACAGTTATCCACGAACAATGAAACCCCCAAATTTCATTCCCAAACGGAAAACATACATCCAAAAAACATAGATCCAATTTATATTGATCATGATGTAAATCAAACACTGCATCACCCAATTTTAAACTTGATAATTTTGAATCTCATAAAATCAGTTCACACCCATCAAATCAAAACCCTAAATCGAACATAATACTCTTCAAACTTTAGAGTTTTGACGTATCGGAGTAATTCATCCGAAGCAAAAATCGCTTATCTGATCGAAAAACATACACAAAATCAAACACTCAAATTCAAACCGCCCCTAAATTCATCAGGATTTTAATCACAAGAACACAGGTAAGCAGCTAACTACATTGATATCAATCACATTCTTTAATTTAGTTTTCAGTGTTATTGATTATTTGGAATCTAATCCATGTTTGTTTTGAATTCACCTTTTTTTGTACCATGTTTAATTATTATTATTTTTTATTTTTTTTTGTTGTTGTTTTGGATTCAATTTTCAGTGTCTTCTCATTTTGGATGCCATGTGTTTGATGAATTGTGTGTCAAAATGGATCAGAATTGACTTTTATGATTGTCATATATTGGATCTCAAATACTTAAGAATGCTATTGCTTAACTACTGTTCTTTTGGAAATGTTGTTTGGCTTCAATGTATTTGTTGTTTAAAGCTTTACATGGGCCATATACATTTAATCTATGGATGCCACCATTAAACAAGCTGATTGGGAATCGGAATAAAGTAAAGGTTAAATTTTCACGGGATATAGATTCACATGTTGCTGTAGTTCAAAATGCCAAGGCTATTTGATCTAAATGAACAACTTGAGGTAATATTTATTTTTGATTATGATCGAATTCTTATAATCTTCTTAGACGAATTATTTTGTCTTGAAGCATACTGATGAGAAAGTTTTCAACGGTTTGAATTCATGTGTAATCAAAAATTGCATTAGATCTAACTGACTAAAAAATTGATTTGTCGTTACAGGTCCACAGTCCCAAACACCCTCTACACTTGCAAGACTTGCAACATCATAGGAGTGTGTGGAAAAAGAATGCAAAAGAAAGAGGTATTGTTATTTTTATTTTATTCGCTTATCATATTTTAGGCCTTTATCATGTATTCAAGTAATGGAGCATATATTGATGGCTCATTAAGTAAGATACGCAAGCCACAATTGAAGCCGTCGAATATTGGCTTTAGTGGGTGAAGAGTAAAAATGGTAAGCAACCTTTTACCCACTTTTATTTGTTAGTTGACTTATTCGATTTTACTAATTTAACCTTTTGACATCAATGATAGCATAATGTGATCTACTAATAAGTACTTTAGTTATGTCATAACCGAAATGATTACGATAAACATTGCAAAAGCCAAAATCGAAACTGTGCCAATGAGAATTATCTTGAAACTTTCAGGGATCTTCCGAACTACGCACAACACATTGTACCAATATTTTCGCTCCCACAAGAATTGTTGTTGTGCAAGTCTTAGTGTGGCAACTCCGCAAAGTGCTAAAACCCTTGATCTATGCAACAATCCGATGACCATTGTAAGTGGCCTTAAAATGGGTGAGTTTTGTGATTGGTCATTCCATTGTAAGTGGCCTTAAAATTACTATAGAGATATCGAATAACTCATTTAGAATTACTATGGTCTTGATGTATGTTAGCCTTTCTATTTGATTGTAAGAAACCAGTACCCTGTTGGAATGTATACATTATGAAGACCCAAATTTTATCAATTTTATTGAATGTTTTTGTAGTTTTTACAATAACAGTTTTCAAATATTGATCTTTTTCTTTTGCGCTTATCCGATATTTGTTGATGTATATGTGGGCTTACAGGTTACCTACACGTTTAAGACAAGAATGGTGAAAATAAGTCCATTTCAAGTTTAGATCACAACACATACGACCCACGCATTCACTTTCAACTACTCAAAGCATGGCAAAGCAATGCGAGCTACGAAGTGAATTGGTAATGTGCCAAAGCGAGCAAGAAACGAAACAATGCGAGCAACTAAGTAAATAGCAATAGCGAAAGTTGGTTACTGTAGTATTAGTTGACAACAAATTTGATGTTGCAGTTTCTTATGTGTATGGTTAGTTTATATAGAAATTGATTTTCTTAGTATCAGGCAACTACTGTGAACTATGCAACATGACATCGAATTAAACATGTAGTCATAAGAAAACTATGTATTCATTATATGTTTTATTAGATCTCATTGTTCACTTATGGTACTGTTGATTTTTTTTCCTATTCTTTACTAACATTTACAGGTTTGTCCGAAGTCCACTGTTTAGTTGTATATTTATTAAAGAAATGTGATTTGGAGAGGTATTGGTAAAGGTTACTATTTTTATTTATGTAACATGTTGGTGTGTAACTTTCATTAAAGCATGTTGACCAAAATACGTTGTTTCTTAAGTAATCTTTATATTTATATTTATGTAACATGTTCTTCTATCAAATACAAACGGAAAACTTTATACGGATTATATATATATAT
>LBNU01027343.1:122941-137629 GCA_014162995.1 Artemisia annua | reverse complement strand
TTTGGGTTAGTTGACTAGCAACTAATTCCGCCCACTCCTCCAAAACCCGAGATTTTACTTGCTTTCCATAAAATATAAAAACACAAAAATAATCTTCCTTCACCTTTAGACCTATTAGAGTAGTTTTTCTATCCTAACGAACACTATTCCCTGTGAGAGAATGATCAATCCCCCGTACTTACCAATACACTATACTACACTGACCAGGTACACTGCCTGGTGGGATTGCAAGCTTCTCAAGATCCCTTGAAAGGTAAAACCTGTTGCGTGGTAGCAATCCCTCGTTATCACCTCCTATACGGTAACTTGCTTGAACATCTTAAGAAACATGAATCGGATGTGTACTACGATTATATGGTTGTATTTAACGCATAAGCGAATTCTAGTGATCCCATGTTAGGAGCTTTTAGTCGGCTCGACATAGGAGTGATGTAGGAGCTTATAGAGTTAGGGAAGATCGTACACGGCCCTACGAGTGGTTTAAAGGAATACAACCCGTCATCCACACAATTACAACAAACCAATTAACCGGTAAAAGATAGATAGGGAGTAAGGAAATCTAAGTAAACACATTTTTCTCTCATATAAGTTTCACAAAACAATTTACTTTTCTTGTTATTTTATTTTATTTGCATAAATAGTTATTTGGGTTTGTTGACTAGCAACTAATTCCGCCCAGTCTTCCAAATACCCGAGATTTTACTTGCATTCATAAAATAAAAAAATACAAAAAGAATAATCCCTCAACTCTTAGACCTAAATTAGAGTAGTTTTCAATCCTAACGACACTATTCCTCGAGAGAACGATCAATCCCCCGGTACTTGCCACTTCACTATACTACAACGGTCAGGTACACTGCCTGGTGGGGGTTGTAAGCTTCTCAAGATCCCTTGAGAGGTAAAACCTATTGCGAAGGTTGCAAAACCCACGCATCAGAGAACCATTTTGTAGAGAGATTACTATTAATGCCAAGAGATTTGAAGGAAGAATAACCTTTCAAAATGGAAGAGATGTTATCACTTTCATAATGCCTCGCGCTCACCCAAGTTTTAAACATGCCACTAACAAATATTGCTATAAATTTTCACCATTTGTTTATGTAGATGACAAAGACAAGCAGAATGGGATCATATATCCATATCAAATGATGAACGGATTCTACAAAGGAGTGTTGAAATTTGGACCTGAATATGTACAAGATGAGCTAATGAGCAAATACATCATGAAGTGGCATTTGGGAATCGATGATGGAAAATAAGGAGCTGAACGTGAGTCTAACTTGAAGACTCTGGAATAAAGACAAGTGCTGACCGGGAGACAACCCAGATATCTTTATCTTATTTTCTGTTTTGTGTCGAGTCTGTCAGACCTGCAGTAGATGTGGCGCATCTCCATCATGGAATGCGGCGTATCATCTGCAAAGGTCATATCTTATTTTATTTTTCTGCATTTTATTGACTTTAAAACATTTTGTCAGTTTATTTAATGCGGCGCATCCCTGGTTAAGGAGACGACGCATCTTTTATTCTGATTCGTATTAATTCCAGGCTCGATACGGCGCATCCTCTTCCGTAGGATGCGGCGCATCGACTGACCTGATGATTTACAGTTTTATTTTTTCAGTTTTATTTTTCTAACTACTAATGTATTATGCAAGTTTGAACCTTCTTAACTCAGGTGTGTTAAAGTTTAGGTGGTATTATAGATTCCTGTACTTTCTGTGGTACATCGATGATAAAGCGTAAACGTTTCTCATCCACAAGAAAGTAGATTTTTGCTCATAAACGCATAATGGAGGATCATTCCGAGCAAATATCAGGGGAGTTTTTCCATTCTAATTCTTTTATTTTCCAGTTTTTAACCTTTAGCACAAACAACGAGGACGTTGTTTAACTTAATTGGGGGGATGGAGAATTAGAATGCTTACTTGTCCCAAACTTTTTCAAAATATGTTTAAAATGCGCTTAATATACCAAAATTTAAAATTTTTTTAGCATGTTTTTGTTTAAGTCTAAATTACATAACCGCACACATAACCTTATTTCTTCAAAAGATTAAAACTTTAGTGTGCCGGTTACTTGTAAACTTTAGAACTTGGCTTGTATTCTATTTGAGACCACCATAATGAGTATTATTTATATAATTGGAGTGACTTGTCTAACTTGGTAAATTTCTAGGATTACACCCAAAAAGCCTTTATATGTTATGTGATATTAACTAGCTACACTGGTTAGTTAACCCCCGTATAAACACTTTGTTTACTCTCACTTTTAGAGTAAGATAACCCTAGAAAAACCTTCAGAACCATTCCTTTCGTTTCTTACACCTTTGTTAAAATGTTTCGTTACACCCTTGCACCTTAACCTACCCTGTAGATTAAAATCCGTGGTTAGTTACATTAGGCAAAGTGTGTTTCCCTACATTACCTGTGTTCGCGTGCGTAATTCATTATCTTTGGTTCGGTCGGGAAATTGCACAATGCAATTGGAGTGAAAGTACATATTGTATAATTTTAGTTTACTTTTCGTGTGTTTACTACTTTCACTATTATATTTATTTCTGAAAGTTCTGAAAAGTATGGAAAAATTGTGATTGAAAAAGTTGTGAAATTTTACACATGTAAAAAAAAATCGAATAAATAGAAAAGAAAAAAAAGAGAGAAGAAGTTGGAAGTTTGTTTTAACCAACTTATGTAAAGTTTTGTATTAAGTGGGAGATATCACCACTATTTGTTGTATTATATTTATTGATTGAATGGGGGTTGGCCGTTATGGGAACGCCAACTAAGGATTATTCTTTGTTTAAGATTTTATTGAGTATAATTCGTATCTACCTAAAGCGTGAGTTACATGAGTCAAAAGCGTGAGTTATTCAATGATATGAGTCTTATTCATGGGATGGTTGGGAAAGTAATTAACCACACTTAGGATTTTAATTTATTTGTTTTGTTTATTTTTCATTTTAAACCAATTTATATCCTAAATGTTATCCCTACCCAACCGTATTATTATATTCGTCGTTAGCTTTCGAGCATCCGGATATGATGATGGCTAAGTAAGAATATTGAATGTATGAATAAGGTAGTGACCATCCGAGTATTAGATTAATTGACTAGCGTGCTAGCGATCTAGTGTGTGACTTGGTGGCCATCCGTTATGCAAATAACGCGCTAGCGATCTAAGAAGTGCACTAGTAACCATCCGTTAGTTGAAGCGTCGAGGACTCGCGCTAGCGATCTACTAAGTTTGTACAGGAGATGTTTGAACGAAGCTAGGTTCAACCCTTAAGCCTCAAAACCCTTTTTTACCGCTTTAGACTTGTTACTCCTTAGCTTTAGTGGGGGAGATGCGTATACTTGTCAAGCTTATGGTAGAATATTCATCACAACTGAGCAACTAAACGATTTAGAATTGTTTTTATATTGAAAAATTATTTTGTTTCTACTTCGTTAAGTGTTTGGTTGTGTGATTATGATGAAACAAATACGTGCTTAATCATTAAAAATAAATCCTAATACCTTTTAGGATACATTTTCATAAGATTAAATCGAAGGTTTACTTGGGGACAAGTAAAGTTCAAGTGGGGGGATATTTGATGAACTCAAATAAGTACATTTTATCATCATCATTTATCATATTTATTTGACTTGTTTTATTATATTATTTATGAGAATCGGTACTTTATTGTTTACTTTAGTGATTCTTAGGTAAAAACAAGTAATAGGTGAAACTTGGCGATTTTGGACTAATTATGGAGCAAAACAAGCGAGATGTCAAAAGTCTACTGAAATCTAGAAGATGCGCCATATCTCTCTCAACAGATATGCCGCAATATCATACTTAGATGAATTCGAAGATCATTGCCTGACTTTGAAGAATGCGCCGCATATGAATCTGTCATGCGCCGCATATGAAACTTTGGCCAAAGAAGAATATCAAGCTCGTTCTACTCCAGATACGCCGCATTATACATTTGACATACGGCGTATAACTTTCAAGACTTCACCAGAAACAATCCAAAACAACTGAATGACATGCGCCGCATACAAGGATCAAGATACGCCGCATCTATGGCGGTGTACGTATATTCCAGAATATAATAATCTTGGACCCCACGCGAAGTTAAGTCAATGTGCCGCATCTATTTACTCAATGCGACGCATCGAGCCCTCAGACAGAGACTATAAATACCCCAAGACCTAGAACGAATTTTGTGTGCAACATAACCCTAAGGAGCCGAATTCAGACGAACAAGCAACACAAGACACACCCTAAACGAAGATATTAGAGATGTAAGAAGGTCCTGCATGTATTCAATTCATTAATTAGTTTTGTTTTATTGTAATAGTATGCTTTAATTCATCAGGATTGATAGCCGGTAGTATGTGATTGCGGAAAATCATATGCCCGCCTTAATATTGCTTTCCCATCAATTAAATTTTATATGTTTGATGTCTTTGGTGAATTTATATTAGTGCTTTGATAACCTCTGTGTCTAGCTGAGCACTGCTTGGGCTGCCATACCCTTTCCTCACCTATTTAATCTGACGTCTTTGGATAAATAGGATAGTCATAAGTAATCATTAAGGGTTTACTCGCCGATATAATGAAACGAACGAGATAGGTTTAATTAATATACACTTCATATAAAACTAGCAATAAAACAAGTGACAAGCTACTTAATTATCAGGACAGGTCTTCTTATAGTCTCTAATTATCTATCTATGTACGTGTATGCTATTCGCTGATTCGTGCTCATTAGTTTAATTTACTGTTTAATATAACCAATCAGTGCCAGTCTCTCAGGCTGAACCCCCTTTCGTTAGATTAGGCTGTAAAACTAACTTACGATATTAAAATACTGATTAGGATAATTAAATAATACGTTCCACTCTTAGTGATCGACACTCTACTTACCATATATACAAACTGACCGGGTACACTGCTCGTTAAGTGTGTGTGTTATTGATAAGTCGGCTAAATATAAATTTAAAACTTGAGTTGGCATTAATACTGCTAAACCGCAACGACACATCACGCGCATCAGCGGCGCTTTTTGGTGAAAAGATCACCGTGATCGTGTTGCAAAAGCGGCGGAGTTAGTTGAGAACCGACAGTTTTTCAGGACAGAACAGATAATATTCGAAATGTAAACACATAAATGCAATCTAAATGTAACTATTATGATCAAACAACGGATAAAAGAGCAAATGCTAGTCCCCGGCAGCAGCGCCAAAAACTTTGATGTGTCTCGAAAGCTTTAAATTTATAATAACTAATTTTACCGATTCTCTTAGTTCAAAACACACGGGTGAACGTATAACCCTCGTTTATAGTAAAGAGTTTTGGTAAGACCAGGTCGTTCCACAGGGACTGAGATTACTCTTATATATTAATTAACTAATCAAGATGACTTAGAAAACTTATGCAAATGTTTGATGTGAAATTCAAGTATGGGACAAATATGATTACTTGGATAGTCTTTATAACTTGGTGATGGTATATGATGATGATCTCAGAGATGGAGTAAGTTCAACAAATGATTAGTTGTTTTCGTCAAAATAACGTTTCATAAGTTAACTATGATGATTCTATATTGATCTTTACTAATCCTTAAACAAGTGGTTAACAAGTATAAGAACTAGTTGTGATGTTCAAAACTTTATTGTTGTTAGGATCACGTTTCACATCATTTCTCAAGTCTCGGTCATTTGTAATAATCATAGGTTGCTTAGTATTACTTCTTATTATGTTTAATATGTAAAAGGCTTAAGAAAAGCCCATGAGGCTTCAAGCCCACATGAATAGAAGGAAGGAAAGGAGAGGGAGTGTTGCCCTAGCTCCTTGCCTATAAATAGAGGCCTTATGTAACCTTTACATTTGTTGGTTTTACTGATATCTATGCTAAACTCTTTCATTTTCATATCTCATATCATATAAGATCAACCATCTCTATTTCTCATCTATTTTCTACTTGAATCTACACTTGTGTTTACAAAATGGTGACCTAACAAGTGGTATCAATCGTTAGAAGAAGGTGTAGTTTGGTTTTTTACTTTGTTCGATCCAAAAACAACTTATTAGTCTCGTTATTTTTTGTGATAATCTTTGATTTTTTTTGTTTGGTTTCTTGGTTTCTATCACATCTTTTCTTACAAACTTGTGTTACAAATCATTACAAACAAAAAGATTCAAACTTGTTTAAAAAAAAATATTAAGATTCGAAGATTTGTACAATTTTTCAACAATTTTTTAAATTTTTTGAAAAGTTTGTCAAGTTTGCAACTTTCCGTATGATTTCATCATTTTAAGGCTAGTTGTACAAGAATCTTGGATTAAAAACTTGTTCTTGGATTGCTTTTTACTAAACCAAAATCTGCCAAAATTTTCGAGAATACATTGTACTTGTTTTCGAGAACACAAAACCTTAATTTTCGAGAATACTCCCTGTTGATCCTTAAGTGTTACTGTTGCTTACTCAGTGCTTTTCTCTCTTGTATAAGAAAGAAAACACTTTGACTCGTTGGATACTTTCTAAATTGTACAATTTAGAAAGTTTTGGGTGTTCATATTTTCGAAAATTTGAAACTTTTCGAGAACACAGTTAACTCTTCGAAAACTTCCCTAAAGTTCTCGGTAGTCACTGCTATTTTCGAAATCATTCTCAATATTTTCGAAAACTTCAAAGTTTCAAAGAAATCACAATTTTCGAAAATTTATCTAAAAATTCTCGATAACAGCATAATTTTCGAGAACCTCAAATATTCTCGATAAATTCCAAAATTTTTCGAGAACTTTTGTCAACATATTCGAGAATTTACTAAGTACAAAGTTTCGAGAATTCCCTTTGATCATAGTTTCGAGAATTGGCACAACATCTATACCTTCTACAATATCCATTTCTACACAAGTTTGCAATCATGTCTCAACCACCATACTTCAAGCTTTATCATCAACAGCCAAATCATCAACCACAACTGTATCATCAACAACAAAGTCAAAGCTCCGACATTCGTCATGTTCTGCTTTATGGCAATGACACAACGCCTCCCATGTTGTTACCAGGAACCTACACTGATTGGAAATGGAGATTTCTTCAATGGCTAAAAGATCGTCCTCATGCTGATCTTATACTTACATCCATTCGAGACAGACCATACCAAATGAAATTCATTGTTGACTCAACAGGGATTATTAGACAACAAACTGATGAAGATTTGAATGATTCTGAATTTGCTCAGTATGATGCTGACCAACAGGCTGCATGGTTCATCACATTAGGACTTCCCAATTCAATTTATATGAATATGGACTTTGAAGCCAGTGCTCATGAAATGTGGAAATATCTTGAAACTATGCACCGTTCAGAAGATAATCATCACATCAGAATGAAACAAATTCTCGAATCTTGTTTAAATATGAATCCACTGAAGACCATTCTCCCTGCTCCACCATCTCCTGCTGTTGACCATGGATCACTAATTTACACCTCAAATGGTTTTTTCTTCAATCCTCCAAATGAGCCTGAGCCTACATTCATTCCACAGTACCATCCTGTTACTCTACATGCTCATAGGCAATCTCTTCTGCAAAATCTTGTGAAGCTTGGACAAGAACCTACTGAGAATGACACAGGTATTATGACTTCAATTTCTTCTTGCTTCAACACCATGGAAGTTACAGATGAAGCAGAAAATATCCTTGAATCAAGCATGGCACTCATGGCACATATGGATGACATTGATGTGGATAATCTCCATGCTAGTCTGCAAAGTTTCATGGAACCTCAAGTAAGTGATTCAGGCCCAGTGTATGACACTGATGGTCTGTCTCAAGTATACGATCTTAACACATGCCTGATACATGAAATTGCTTCCCCATCTGCATCTGCATCAGACGAGGAACAAGTTGTTCAACATGACTCAATGTTATCTACACAAGTGAATGATCAAATGAACACAATGGTTATCTTTGACGATTATGATCAAATTAACCCAGTCGTCACACTTGATGATTCAATCACTTCTATTGCAAATGATAACAATGATCAAATTGAACAACCTTAACCTTTGACTAATCTAGATTCAGAACTGAGGACCTTACTCATGACTAGTCAATCCCAGAACATTAAATGTCAAGCGCTGAATGCTAGGTTAAAAGAAAAAATGCCTTATTAACAAGGGATCTTGAGTGCTGTAAATTACAACTCAAAGATTTTGAAACAAGAGTTAATCAGGAAACAAGCTTTGAAATCACTTTTCAAAATGACAATGATTTAAAAAATCAACTTAGCATGTTAACTGAATCTACTTTACTTCGGTACTTTGATACGTTTATGGAAGAGATTAAATTTTTGGAAAATGCAATTGAACGAAATTCTGAAATTACAGTTTCAAACTTCCTTTCCCCTCATGCGAAAGAAAAGAGGGAAATGTTTCAAAAACAATTTTTACCTCACGTTCAACGTTTGCGTTCATGTGCTAACCTTTGGGAACAGGAACTTCAAAAAGAAGTAAAATCCATGATGAATGTTTTTCAAGCAACTGAACAATCGATTTCAAGGCATAAACGTAGAAACAAAGTTTTACAAAATGAAGCAGATCGGCTCTTGGAAAATGTTCTCAATGCTGATATAATATCTGTGGTTATGAATTCTCTTTATGAATCTGGCACTTCTATGCTTGTTGATGATCACTGTGATGATATTGAATTGTTGACTAAACAAGTTGAGACATTAAAGAATGAAAATGAGAAACTTATGAAACACAATGATGATGTGCAAAATAAACTTTCAAAAGAGATTTTTCAACTGAACAAAAAGCTTGAATGTTGTCAAAATCAAAGTCTTGATTTCGAATTGCAATTGCAAAGTCTTAAATCTTCAACATCCTTTCATAATGAAACTGTGGAGCTAAAAAGTCAAATTTTAAAATATGAAAAGGATATTGCTGAATTACAAGAAGCAACTGCTTATTGGCAAGAAAGTCAAAATAACTACTTTTACTCTAATAACAAGCTTCATAGTGAAATCCAAGATAAGTAGCACATCATCATTGAGTTAAAAGAGAAAATCAAAGTACTTGAAAAAGGAAAGTTTGTGAACACAAATCTAGTTGCACAAGGAATGTACAAATTAGACATAACCACTACGGAAACACACACTCAGAATTCTAATTTGGATCCTTCCACTTCTACAGGAATAGTTTCCACTACTAGCGTTAGTAGATCCAAGCGTAAAAGTAACAAATGGAAGAATAGGATTTTGCAACGTAGAAGAGCAAAACTAGAAGCCTCTAAAGTAGAAGACCTCCTTAGGACTTTGAATAATACTCATGTTGCACCTGATTTAGATTCTGATTTGGCAAATTTTAATCGTAAATAGACCATACCAAATGAAATTCATTGCTGACTCAACAGGGATTATTAAACAACAAACTGATGAAGATTTGAATGATTCTGAATTTGCTCAGTATGATGCTGACCAACAGGCTGCATGGTTCATCACATTAGGAATTCCCAATTCAATTTATATGAATATAGACTTTGAAGCCAGTGCTCATGAAATGTGGAAATATCTTGAAACTATGCACCATTCAGAAGATAATCATCACATCAGAATGAAACAAATTCTCGAATCTTGTTTAAATATGAATCCACTGAAGACCATTCTCCCTGCTCCACCATCTCCTGCTGTTGACCATGGATCACTAATTTACACCTCAAATGGTTTTTTCTTCAATCCTCCAAATGAGCCTGAGCCTACATTCATTCCACAGTACCATCCTGTTACTCTACATGCTCATAGACAATCTCTTCTGCAAAATCTTGTGAAGCTTGGACAAGAACCTACTGAGAATGACACAGGTATTATGACTTCAATTTCTTCTTGCTTCAACACCATGGAAGTTACAGATGAAGCAGAAAATATCCTTGTATCAAGCATGGCACTCATGGCACATACGGATGACATTGATGTGGATAATCTCCATGCTAGTCTGCAAAGTTTCATGGAACCTCAAGTAAGTGATTCAGGCCCAGTGTATGACACTGATGGTCTGTCTCAGGTATACGATCTTAACACATGCCTGATACATGAAATTGCTTCCCCATCTGCATCTGCATCAGACGAGGAACAAGTTGTTCAACATGACTCAATGTTATCTACACAAGTGAATGATCAAATGAACACAATGGTTATCTTTGACGATTATGATCAAATTAACCCAGTCGTCACACTTGATGATTCAATCACTTCTATTGCAAACGATAACAATGATCAAATTGAACAACCTGAACCTTTGACTGATCCAGATTCAGAACTGAGGACCTTACTCATGACTAGTCAATCCCAGAACATTAAATGTCAAGCGCTGAATGCTAGGTTAAAAGAAAAAATGCCTTATTAACAAGGGATCTTGAGTGCTGTAAATTACAACTCAAAGATTTTGAAACAAGAGTTAATCAGGAAACAAGCTTTGAAATCACTTTTCAAAATGACAATGATTTAAAAAATCAACTTAGCATGTTAACTGAATCTACTTTACTTCGGTACTTTGATACGTTTATGGAAGAAATTAAATTTTTGGAAAATGCAATTGAACGAAATTCTGAAATTACAGTTTCAAACTTCCTTTCCCCTCATGCGAAAGAAAAGAGGGAAATGTTTCAAAAACAATTTTTACCTTACGTTCAACGTTTGCGTTCATGTGCTAACCTTTGGGAACAGGAACTTCAAAAAGAAGTAAAATCCATGATGAATGTTTTTCAAGCAACTGAACAATCGATTTCAAGGCATAAACGTAGAAACAAAGTTTTACAAAATGAAGCAGATCGGCTCTTAGAAAATGTTCTCAATGCTGATATAATATCTGTGGTTATGAATTCTCCTTATGAATCTGGCACTTCTATGCTTGTTGATGATCACTGTGATGATATTGAATTGTTGACTAAACAAGTTGAGACATTAAAGAATCAAAATGAGAAACTTATGAAACACAATGATGATGTGCAAAATAAACTTTCAAAAGAGGTTTTTCAACTGAACAAAAAGCTTGAATGGTGTCAAAATCAAAGTCTTGATTTCGAATTGCAATTGCAAAGTCTTAAATCTTCAACATCCTTTCATAATGAAACTGTGGAGCTAAAAAGTCAAATTTCAAAATATGAAAAGGATATTGCTAAATTACAAGAAGCAACTGCTTATTGGCAAGAAAGTCAAAATAACTACTTTTACTCTAATAACAAGATTCATAGTGAAATCCAAGATAAGTAGCACATCATCATTGAGTTAAAAGAGAAAATCAAAGTACTTGAAAAAGGAAAGTTTGTGAACACAAATCTAGTTGCACCAGGAATGTACAAATTAGACATAACCACTACGGAAACACACACTCAGAATTCTAATTTGGATCCTTCCACTTCTACAGGAATAGTTTCCACTACTAGCGTTAGTAGATCCAAGCGTAAAAGTAACAAATGGAAGAATAGGATTTTGCAACGTAGAAGAGCAAAACTAGAAGCCTCTAAAGTAGAAGACCACCTTAGGACTTTGAATATTACTCATGTTGCACCTGATTTAGATTCTGATTTGGCAAATTGTAATCGTAATCTTTGTGTAACAAATGATGAACCTTTAAATGTTTTGAATGTTAATGCTTCATGTGTGTTTTGTCGTAAAAGTATGTTATCTGGTGATCATGTTAAATGTGTATCAAATTCTCTTTTATCTTGTCATAAGAAACGTACATCTAGCGGAAAATCTAGGCCCACTAATGCTCCTAAATCTGTGCTAGGAAAATCCATCAAGGAGTTGGCTAGTCCAAAGGGTACAGCTTTGGTAAAGACTAATCAAATCTGTTGATGGCTGTAATGGTTTGCCAAAAATCATAGGGTACTCAACTCACCCATGCTTAATTGCTGAGAGTTGAAATGGTCATCAATTCGCCATGGATCTTATTCAATGAAAATCCTAAGAGTTGACTAGCCCATGAGTATATGGCTTATGGTAAAGGCTGTGGAAATCCATATTGGTTTTCAATTCACCAAGGATATCTCCTTTAAGAATTGGCTAGTCCTGAGCAAACGGCTACAGGTAAAGACAACTCAAATCCGTTTATAGTTGATGATTTACTAAAAATAATATGGTTATCAGTGTACCATAGTTTTCGAACTTAAACATTTGGCTACTCCAGTAGTGATGGCTATTGGTAAAGAGACATCAAATCCATTATTTTCAATGATTCACCTCTCACAGGAGTTAACACACCTGGATGTGATGAGAATAGTCTGAAACTTATCATGTTTTGATGTATCTGCTGACAAGTGTTGCTGTAAAGATCTGGTATTTCAAGTCTATCATCATAGAGATGTTCAGTTTTGGTTCTTTGCTGCCGATGTTCGAAGTCAATCCTCTAGGCTTATGCTGTCTTCATGATCTATCAAAAAATCTTGAACTTAACCCAGGTCAACTTCAAGATTAGGGGAGGATTGTTGGGAATTCTGCTAAGTGTGGAATCTACTGATGGTTACTGCTGAAGGGAATCTGCTGAAGACCAGATTCTGCTGAATAAGAGATACTGCTGAAGACTATGTATCAGCATATTTAGTTTCTGCGGATAATGTTTAGCCGCGTATTATGTAATGTAGTTAGGATATGCATGAGTTATATTAGGAAAAGATAATGCATATTATTTAAAGTTTATAGAAGATACGTTTCTTGGGAAACGGTTTAGGTTAGGGTTCCTTGTCTATAAAAGGAACACAAGTTTATGTTTTATGTAACGAACGAGTTTACAAGTTTTCAATATATAATCCATAGAGGATTAAGCGTTCTTAGTATTTATTGTTTATGCTTGTATTTGTTTTCCGCATTAGAGTACAAGCTTTGGAGATTCTCTATTAGAGTGTTTGTGATTACATAGACACTGCTAACGATCAACGAGAGCTACAAGATCTATCAAGGTTACATAGATTCAATAGTAATCTTTGTGTAACAAATGATGAACCTTTAAATGTTTTGAATGTTAATGCTTCATGTGTGTTTTGTCGTAAAAGTATGTTATCTGGTGATCATGTTAAATGTGTATCAAATTCTCTTTTATCTTGTCATAAGAAGCGTACATCTGGCGGAAAATCTAGGCCCACTAATGCTCCTAAATCTGTGCTAGGAATTACGCCAAGTGTAGTTTCTCAGAATGATGTAGTCACCCCTGTAGTTGAGAACAATACTCCTAGGAACATGCCATCACTTAGTGAATTCACAAAGAAGAAAGCATGAACTAGTTGGAATTACAAAGGACACATAACTTTATATGGATTCCTAAAATGGTTAATATGTGTGCTTCTAACCCAACGGAACCCACAACTTCTTTGGGTTCCACCCTTTCAATTGTTCCATCGTCGTTTCCTTTGTGTGATGCAGGTGGTTCAAATTGTTCTCTGGATTGTTGATAGCGGATGCACCCGACACATGACAGGCAATCTCAAACTATTAAGAAACTTTGTCTCAAAGTTCATTGGTACTGTCAGATTCGGGAATGATCATTTCGTTGCTATTATGGGATATGGAGACTATGTCAGTGGGAATATCAAAATTAGTCGTGTGTATTATGTCGAAGGCCTCAGTCACAACCTTTTCTCAGTAGGTCAATTCTGTGATGGGGATTTGGAAGTCGCATTTTTGTTCGTGATTTACAAGGAAATGATCTTATGTCAGGCACACGTGGAAACAGTCTTGATACAATCTCAATGTCAGACATGATTGCTTCTTCTCCCATCTGTCTACTTTCAAAAGCTGAATCGACAAAATCCTGGTTATGGCACAAACGCATGTCTCATCTCAACTTCAAAACTATGACTGATCTTGCTCGTCATAAACTAGTTGACGGTCTTCCAAGATTTAGATATTCAAAAGATCACTTATGTCCTGCTTGTGAACAAGGAAAGAGCAAACGTGCACACCTCAGTTCAAAAACCGAACCTAGTACTGATCATGTTCATCAACTTCTTCATATGGATTTGTGTGGCCCAATGTGAGTACAAACGATCAATGGAAAATGGTATATTCTTGTAATTGTTGATGACTTCTCTGTTAGGTCACCATATTGTAAACACAAGTATAGATTTGGTAGAAATGAGATGAGAGATAGAGTTTGGTTGATTATAACAAATAAGAAGAATAAAAGTGCAAGAGTTTCTTTAGTGTATTGAAATAACCAACAAGAGAGAATGGATACATGAGGTCCTATTTATAGGAGAGGAGCTAGGGCAACACTCCCTCTCTCCTTCCTTTACTAAACGAATGGGCTTGGAGCCCATTGGACACGTTTGGACTCTTATCATGTTACATGACTCTCTTAAATATCTTAAATAAGCTAGCAACCTATTACAAATGTTGAAACAACCGAGACTTGACTAAAATAAAGAAAACTTAGGTTCTAACAATCTCCCCCTAAGGATCGGTTGTTGAAGAAGTGATGTTCAGTCACGGTCATTTGAGGTTGCAAGACGTCTTGGTACTTTGTCTTTTTTTGTGGCATTCATGGCTTTAGACGTCCTCAAAGATGATTATGTAGAAATGATTCATCGTTCTTAGTTCTTAACAATCTCCCCAGATAGAATGGGTGTTCATTATTCTTAGTCGTTGATGTGATAGTGATCAATCTGATGTAGTAATCTGCCATTCGTCAC
>LBNU01027343.1:86448-108100 GCA_014162995.1 Artemisia annua | reverse complement strand
TGACTAGTCATAAGAAGGGACTGAATTTCTGAATCTGGACCAGACGAAGGATCAAAATGTTCAACGTGAGCATTGTTATCATTAACAGTTTCAGTATCCGAATCATCAAATGTGACAACCGGGTTAATTTGAAAATCATCAAATGTAACCTTTGTGTCCATTTGAGTATTCGTGTGTGTAGATAACAATGAATCATTTTGAACTTCTTGTTCCTTGTAAGATGCAGATGCAGATGGGGAGGCAATTTCATGTATGAGGCATGAGTTAAGATCAGTTACCTGAAAAAGACCATCAGTGTCATAAACTGGGCCTGAGTCACTTATGTGGAGTTGATGCATGTTGGCCATCAGCATAACAGCAGCTTCCAAATCTTCCATGTCATCATCAGAATGTGCATTAGCTATGAAGCTGTTGTCATTTGCATTCGTGTTGCTGCGGGCTTCATCTTTGAGAGCAAGGAGTAATGCCTGTTTGTGATACTTACTTCCTTGAGTTCTCGGTGATGGACATGCTGTTGCCAAGTGACCTATTCCATTGCAGTTATAGCATCTAATGACTGTATTCCCTGATTCAGTATTCCCTGTGTCAACAATCTCTGCCTTTCTCTGAGGGACACCACCATTGTTCCTGAATCCTCCATTGTTGTTAAACCGTTGTCCAGAATTAGAGTTACCCAAATTACCACCCGATCCAAATCTGTTACTGTTGCGATTCTGAATCTCAACGCGACCATCATGAATGACAGCTTGATTCCTTGTATTTGAAGATGAACGAAGTCGATTTTTGGACTTGTTAGAGAATTTGCTGAAAGCCCGTGCTATTAGTGCAATTCCTTGGTTGAGACTGTTGAAGTCCTCATCATCATCTTCATCATTAGCAGTGAGTGGTGTAGACAAGGTGTCATTGTTGTCATAAGATGCAAATTGATTTGTAGGAGGGTGCGATGAAGAATCATAAGATGAATACGGAGATGGATTGTTGTGATAAGCCTGTTCTGGATGATAAACATTGTGTTGTAATGGTGGAGCCGGAACATGTGATTGAGCAACAAGCGCCAAAGAGTTTGTAGGTGGGGGCTGTGAATAGTTTCCTCTGAGAGCGCGATCATTGTCAACTTCACGTTGATGATGTTTCAGATAGTCATACAACAAACCATATGGTGTTTCATGAAGGTTTCGGGCTTGTCGAACAAATGTCACATACTTCTGCCAATCAGGACCAAGACATCCTAAGAACTTCGTGTTGACAGCAATCTTTGGTAAGATGATGTTGTGTCTATCGAGGTCATTAATGATGTTAGTGAAGCGGTGATAGTATGACTCAAGTGATTCCATTGGCTCAATCATGAAATGTGTGTATTCCATGTAAAGTTTTGACTCCATGTCCTCCTGATTCAACTGAGTTCCTTCCATTAGGAGATGAACATGTTCCCACATTGCCTTAGCAGTTTTCTGAGCATCAACACTGCGAAAGATTGGATTAGGTATGCCTTGAAGAATGTAGATCATGGCATATTCATCAGCTTCTTTGTGAAGTAGTTGTTCAGCAGTAAGTTGAGCATCAGTATAGGGTCTGTATGATTCCGGTACGGGTGGATTAGCATTAGGATCACCAGGGACATGGGTAGTCGGTGTTACAAATGGGCCTTCATTGATAACTTGTCTCATGTATTTGCCATGTGGTTTCTTGAGTTCAAGAAATCTTAGGAATCGACTTGACCACTGAGCATAATTACCGGGTGTGAGCATGGGTGGTGTGTCAAGTGAACCTGCTTCATGTCTTGATTGTTGAGTAGTGATTACTTCACACATTTGGTCAAACCAATGAGTTTGTTTCGACGGTTGAGTGATTTGTTGCATTGGAAATGGTGGAGGTTGAGGCAGTTGTTGATGTTGATGCATCATGACATGTTGTTGAGAGACCATTTGATTATATGGATATGATTGTTGAGGTTGTTGTTGTTGAAATTGTTGTTGTTGTTGACGAAACAATTGTGTTTGATGATAGGGTTGCTGATGATGAAAGTTGTAGTACGGTGGTTGAGACATGATGAAATACTTGTGTGAAAATGGATCTTGTAGAAGGTATAAGTGTTATGCCAATTCTCGAAAACTATCCCAAGTATGTTTCCAAAGCTTAAAATGTTGAATATCTCGAAAAACAGTCAAAGTACCAAAGATTTCGAAAAATCAAAAGATTTCGAAAAAAATTTCCAAAATTTCTCGAAAAAATGGTTTATCGAGAAAAATTTTAGCAAAGTTTCGAGAAATTTTACTGTAGCTGGAATTAGTAAAGTTCTCGAAAATTATGAAAGGATTTCGAAAGTTTTCCAAGGATCTCGAAAATCAAAAGATTTCGATAAGCCAGAAAAGATCTCGAAAGTTCAAAATTTTCGAAAAAAATTCCACAAATTTTCGAGATTATACAATATCGAAAATATCCAACAAGTCGAAGTGTTTTCTTTCTTATACAAGAGAGAAAAGCACTGAGTAACCAACGAAAACACTTTAGGAGCAGTCACAAAAGATCTCGAAAGTTAGGGTTTAAAGATTTCGAAAAAAGTACACTTTTTGGCAGATTTTTGTTTTTGATAAAAGCAATCCAAAAACACGTTTTTATTCCAAGATTCTTGTACAACTAGCTTTAAAATGATGAAATCTTAAAGAAAGTTGCAAACTTGAACCACTTTTTGAAAATTTGAAAGTTTTCGAAAAATGGTACAACTTGTACGAATCTCAAATTTTTGAGAAATTTTGAAACTTTGTTGGTTGTTTTGAGTTTGTAACACAAGTTTGAGGACAAAGATGTGATAAAAACACTAAACAAACAAGAAAGTTGCAAACTTTTTCAAAAATAACGAGTAAAAAACAAGGTTTTTGGTTCGTATAAAACAAAAACAAAAAACTAAACCTTCTTTTGGCGATTGATACCACTTGTTAGGTCACCATATTTTAAACACAAGTATAGATTTGGTAGAAATGAGATGAGAGATAGAGTTTGCTTGATTATAACAAATAAGAAGAATAAAAGTGCAAGAGTTTCTTTAGTGTATTGAAATAACTAACAAGAGAGAATGGATACATGAGGTCCTATTTATAGGAGAGGAGCTAGGGCAACACTCCCTCTCTCCTTCCTTTACTAAACGAATGGGCTTGGAGCCCATTGGACACGTTTGGACTCTTATCATGTTACATGACTCTCTTAAATATCTTAAATAAGCTAGCAACCTATTACAAATGTTGAAACAACCGAGACTTGACTAAAATAAAGAAAACTTAGGTTCTAACATTCTCCAAATGGACTTGGGTCTACTTTCTTCGAAGCAAAGATCAAGCTCCTTCAATGATAGTCACATTTCTCACTAAAATTCAGGTTCAACTCCGTAACACAGTCAGAATCGTAAGAACGGATAATGGAACAGAATTCAAGAATCAGACTCTTCGTATTTATTTTTAGAAAGTGGGAATTGAACACCAAACATCGAATGCACGGACCCCCGAACAGAATGGAGTTGTCGAAAGACGCAACAGAACGTTAGTGGAAGCCACAAGAACGATGCTTATCAATGCTCAATTACCAGATTATCTTTGGGCCGAAGCCATATCAACTACATGTTACACCCAAAATCATTGTATGATCAATAAACGCCACAAACAAACACCGTATGAAATTGTTCACAAACGTAAGCCTAACATTCAACACTTTCATGTATTTGGAGCTCATTGCTACCCAAATAATGATCGTGATGATCTTGGAAAACTNAGAAAACTTAGGTTCTAACATTCTCCAAATGGACTTGGGTCTACTTTCTTCGAAGCAAAGATCAAGCTCCTTCAATGATAGTCACATTTCTCACTAAAATTCAGGTTCAACTCCGTAACACAGTCAGAATCGTAAGAACGGATAATGGAACAAAATTCAAGAATCAGACTCTTCGTATTTATTTTTAGAAAGTGGGAATTGAACACCAAACATCGAATGCACGGACCCCTGAACAGAATGGAGTTGTCGAAAGACGCAACAGAACGTTAGTGGAAGCCACAAGAACGATGCTTATCAATGCTCAATTACCAGATTATCTTTGGGCCGAAGCCATATCAACTACATGTTACACCCAAAATCATTGTATGATCATTAAACGCCACAAACAAACACCGTATGAAATTGTTCACAAACGCAAGCCTAACATTCAACACTTTCATGTATTTGGAGCTCATTGCTACCCAAATAATGATCGTGATGATCTTGGAAAACTCAAAGCAAAGGCAGATGTAGGAATCTTCATTGGATATTGTGAGAACTCAAAAGGTTTTTGAATCTACAACAGTCGCACTAGGGAAATTCAGGAGACTATTCACGCCAATTTCGATGAGCTCACAGAAATGGCTTCTGAGCACAACAGCTTAGGACCCGCAACCAACCGTCTTAACTTTCCAGATTCTTCAGCTGAAACTTTGTCACTAACCCGTAGAGAGTTGGAAACCTTGTTTATTCCATTGTTTGATGATTCCTTTGAGACACGTGCACCAAATGTATCCACCATTTCCGTTGCTCAACCTGAAAACATTCAAGTACCTGATACAGCCGTTCCTACAACAACTGTAGAAATCGATGAACCTCCAATTGAATCACCAACAATAGATGAACAAACCGCTTCCAATACCGACAATACAACTGAAGATCTGAATCAACAACAAGTACACGAACCTGCAGATTATGATCCAAATGCGTTCTTCAATCCGTTTGCTCCGACTCCGAACCTTTCAGATATTGCAGAGTCATCGACACGCAATTTGGAACCAACTAATATGCAGCATTTCCATAAGCCTCATCCTTCAACACATCATTGGACTCGAGATCATCCATTAGTAAATATCATTGGACATCCAACGGCTCAAGTTATGTCAAGACAAAAACTTCACTCCGACGCTGAACATTGCATTTATGCACTCACAGTTTGTCAAGATGAACCCAAAAACATTAAGGAAGCACTCACTTATGACAACTGGATTAAATCAATGCAAGAGGAACTCGACCAATTTAAACGAATTGAAGTATGGGAATTAGTTGAACGACCGGATGGAGTTTATGTCATTGGGCTAAAATGGATTTAGAAAAACAAGTTGGACGCAGAAGGCATTGTTATTCATAATAAATCTCGATTGGTAGCTAAAGGATGCACTCAGGAAGAAGGAATTGATTTTGAGGAATCTTTCGCACCAGTGGCTAGACTTGAAGCTGTTCGTATATTTCTTGCATACGCTGCTCACAAAAATATGGTTGTTTATCAAATGGATGTGAAAAATGGCATTTCTGAATGGTCAGTTACGTGAGGAGGTATATGTCAGTCAGCCAGAGGGATTTGTCGACCCAGAGCATCCTAACCATGTCTACAGACTTAAGAAAGCTCTCTATGGTCTCAAACAAGCCCAAGGGCGTGGTACGATAAACTTACTGCTTTCTTGCTTGCTAATAGTTTTACCAAAGGCTTATTAGATCCAACGTTGTTTATCCAAAAACATGGGGATGACATTTTAATTGTGCAAATATACGTTGATGACATTATTTTTACCTCTACTAATAAAAAGTACTCAAACGCTTTTGCAAAATTAATGAAACAAAATTTTGAAATGTCAATGATCGGTTAACTTACGTTATTCTTAGTACTACAAGTTCATCAGTCACCCCGTAGGATATTCCTTAGTCAGTCCAAATATGCTCTAGAGATAATTAAGAAACATGGCATGACCAGTTGTGACACTTACAATACCCAATGGCCAACACAACTAAGCTAGATGCGGATTTACATGGGAAACCAATTGACCACACAAAATACCGAAGTATTATTGGGTCACTCATGTATCTAACCGCTAGCAGACCAGATATTATATTTGTTGTATTTATGTGCTCTCGTTATCAGTCCAGTCCTACTGAACGTCACCTCAATGAGGCTAAACGAATCCTTCGATACGTAAAGGGAACCATTAATTTGGGGATCTGGTATCCGAAGGATTCNCATGTATCTAACCGCTAGCAGACCAGATATTATATTTGTTGTATTTATGTGCTCTCGTTATCAGTCCAGTCCTACTGAACGTCACCTCAATGAGGCTAAACGAATCCTTCGATACGTAAAGGGAACCATTAATTTGGGGATCTGGTATCCGAAGGATTCTGGTTTTGAACTAATAGCTTTTTCAGATGCTGATCATGCAGGGTGTATAGATACACGCAAAAGTACTTCTGGTGGTTTACAGTTTCTTGGAGATAAACTTGTGTCTTGGCAATCAAAGAAGCAGGATTGCACTTCATTATCGTCAATAGAAGCTGAATATGTAGCCATGTCTGCTTGCTGTGCTCAAGTCATTTGGATGCGAACACAGCTAATGGACTACAGTTACTTATTCAACAAGATTCCGATGTACTCTGACTCCAAAAGCGCGATAGCAATCTTCTGCAACACGGATCTTCATTCAAAATCTAAACACATTGATCTCCGGTATCACTTTATCAAGGAGCATGTTGAAAAGGGTACAATTGAGTTATACTTTGTGGGTACTGAATACCAACTGGCAGACTTGTTCACAAAACCGTTACCACCTACACGGTTTGCTGAACTAGTTCACCGAATTGGTATGTGGTGCTTGACTCCAGATGATTTAAAATCTTTTCTTGAAAACAATTAAGTGAGTCATATATCAAAAATTTTTTGTAAATATATAATAAAAACAAAATAAAAATTGAAAGATTTCAAAAACACCAAAAAGATTTTTTATTATTTAATTTCGTGTTCAAATGCGAGTACACTATCTCAATTAATACGTTGGTTCATCAAAAGTTTCTCAAATTTCTAACCAAGTGTTGAGGGGGAGAAATGTTCTGCGTGTACTTGCATATTTCATTATAATGATGTTGTCAAAATAATGGTGGAATTTCAGTGATTTATCCTTCATTTCGTCCCATTAAATGTTACTACATAAAAAATCGTAGGGAGTAGAAGATGTTAGTTGCTAACGGTAGTTAACTTAAAAGTTAAATATTAACTTAAAGGACTAACGATGCACGTATATCAGTTAGAGGACCAATGTTGTAAAACTCTGAAAGTTAAAAAGCTTATACAAAATAACAAAAACACCCCCATTATTCAAAAAATATCAAAAAACAAACACCCCCTTTCTCAATCTAAGGCTAGAATCAAAACGTAAAATCCGTGCTACAAATCTTAAAACCGTAAGTTCCTACATGTTCATTAGATCGTTCTAAGATATGGTTTTTGTTTAATTGCAATTTCAACGGCTAGATTTCATGCAATTTCGATTTGTAGTTCTAGGGTTTTCGTGATTTTTGGAAATACATAATTTGAATATGTTTGTTTGATTTTATTGAGGGCTTTTGTTCATTTGAATGTTCTTAGCATGTCTATAACAAGTAATCATAACAACAAACACGTTTGGATGATTTTTTATTTCTAGGGTTTAGGTCAATTTGGGTAAACTTGATTCTGTGGTGTTTGTTTGATTTTATTGGTGGGATTTGTTATTTATAGAGTTAGTATCATGTTGGCAAACGTTAATTGTAACACATTACATGATTGCATGATTTTCGACGTCTAGGGTTTATGTACGATTTGGGTTTTTCATGCTAGATGTTCATGAGTTGAATTATTTGATTAGGTTGTGTTTAAATATGTGTTAATTGATTGTTGTCACTAAAAATCACATCATGACTACACAACTCGATGATTTTCGATAATTAGGGTGTTCATATGTCACGTATTTCTTGTGTTTGAAGAATGAACATGTTCTAATGCTTGCTTTACACGTAATCTATCAGGTATACATTCGTGGGATCATAAGAATTCAAGAAAACGTACATCTGAATCGATTTCGAAATTCTTGTATAAGAATTTCGAAAACTTAGCAAATTATCGAGAACTTTTCGAGAATTTTCAAAATTGTCGAGAATTTTGAAAGGTTAAATTTTTGAAAATTTTTGTCTATCAAAGTTATCGAGAACCTCTGTTACAGGAATTATCGAGAACCTTGGTTAACAAAATTGTCGAGAATTTTCCCTTAAAAATTATCGAGAATTTTTTTTATCGAGAATATGTCTTGGACAAATTATCGAGAATTTTGCTAATAGAAAATTTTAAAAAATATGTCTAAGGCAGAAAATTTTGAAATTCTTTGTGTGTCATATCTTTCAAAATGTTGTGTTGTGTTGTCATTAATGTTTAAAATATGTTGTAATAATGTATTTCAAACTTGTTGTTGTAATTGTATTTATGTGGATGTCTAAGTAACATTATGAGATGCTTTGTGCTTGATAACGTTTTAACACTTAGCTCATTTAATCAAGAACACATAATATGACACTTTCAATTATGCAAATTAATTAAACCAACATTGTTATATGTCAAACGTGTTTATCTATTAATCAAACTTGGATAAGGTGCTAACGCTTAACAATTTTGGATGTTTGGTTTCATGACAAATACTTGTACAGATAACAATGGCTGAACACGATGTGAATGTCCCTGAACAAACCCTACCACTGCTCACACTCAACGACATCGTCCCGGCTGATTACCGCATCACAATTGAAAAAAACAATCCTCGAGTTGACTTCAATAAACTTCGAATTCCTGAAGACTCGTGTAAGATTGTAAAAGACATACTCTTGGCTCATCCCTGCAAATCTATGCTCACCAAATCTACATCAGTTCCTACCTTCTACCTTCATCAGTTCTGGCACACAGCAAAAGTCAACTTGGATGATGAATCATTCACTATCACTTTCGATCGTCAAGTCTACACTGTGGATCTGGATGTCCTTCGCACAGTACTTATGCTTCCCAAACCAAAGACTGAATTCATTCCTATGTTGTCTGAACTAGAGATCCTGGATTACCTCATTGATCTAGGGTATGATGTTCAAGATGACTTACCACTGACAAAGCTTTCAAGGTTCAATGTGAAATACTTGCCTCAACCTTGGAGAACCTTCTACATGCTAATCGTACATTCAATTTCTGGAAGAAAGAGTGGTCATGAACATCCAAGACTAGAGCATCTACAAGTATTTTGGGGAATGATGAGCATGCTTCCGATCAACTTTGCTAGATCAATAATGAACGACATAATCCACCACATCCAAACAGATCGTGAAAGGACGGTGATTCCGTTTGTTAGATTCACAAAGATGCTCATTGAGCACTTTTGTAATAATCAACCAGATTACAAAAAGAGAATGCATGATCATAATGAACCAAAAGACATATACAAAAAAGACTTCAAGATTGTTTTTGTCAAAACAACCAAGTTTTCTACAAAGCAACAAGGAATGAGGATTCCAGACTACTTCCTAGATGATAAGATCAGAAAGACAAAGAGTTATGAACTTTATGACAAAGCTTATCAAGCAGGCAAAGTGGGATTCATAGAAGATGATGATGAACCAGCAGTAAAGATGGAGACTCGTAGCAGAAGAGGTGGAAAGACTGGAAGCACTAGCAGCACCACAACCTCACAACAAACTCAAACTTTACCTAAGCCTGCAACAAAACCCAAGAGGAAGATCATTCCTAAGTTCACCATCCGAGATGAGCCTACACCATCACCTTCAGAAAGTGGGTCAGACTTTGAAACTGAATCTGATGAAGAAGATTTTAAAAGAAGTCAGAGAATTGATGAGGAAGATTTCCCTGAACTTGAACTGGCAAAGAAAATAAGTATGGGTACTCTTCATCAGGGTGAAAGGAAAAGTAAAGGAATAACCATCACTGAACCAAGTAGCGGTGTTAATGATGAAGAAGAAGATGAACCTGTGGCTGAACAACTGGTCGATAAATGCAAGCTCAAAAGCATCATTGTCGACACAAGAGCCAAAGAGAAGCAACACCGTAAAGAACTGAGAGAAGCATCACTTCTCAACCTCCTCCATCCCCAACCTCATCCACAACCAATTAATCTACCAGAACATGAGGGTGGTTCTAGTAGCAATATGATTGTACCTTCCACTGTGACTTCAACTTTGGATCCGGTTATTCAACCAAGCAACGATGAAGAAGAAAGAGATGAAGAAGGTAACATTATCATGAAGGAAGCTACTGCAACTGAGGAGAATGTCGTTGATCTGCAAAAGGATAGTGAGGAAACTNGGAAGATTTCCCTGAACTTGAACTGGCAAAGAAAATAAGTATGGGTACTCTTCATCAGGGTGAAAGGAAAAGTAAAGGAATAACCATCACTGAACCAAGTAGCGGTGTTAATGATGAAGAAGAAGATGAACCTGTGGCTGAACAACTGGTCGATAAATGCAAGCTCAAAAGCATCATTGTCGACACAAGAGCCAAAGAGAAGCAACACCGTAAAGAACTGAGAGAAGCATCACTTCTCAACCTCCTCCATCCCCAACCTCATCCACAACCGCTTAATCTACCAGAACAAGAGGGTGGTTCTAGTAGCAATATGATTGTACCTTCCACTGTGACTTCAACTTTGGATCCGGTTATTCAACCAAGCAACGATGAAGAAGAAAGAGATGAAGAAGGTAACATTATCATGAAGGAAGCTACTGCAACTGAGGAGAATGTTGTTGATCTGCAAAAGGATAGTGAGGAAACTGAGTTCATTACTCCTGAGTACATCGCTCAGGTGGCACGAGAAGAGGAACTTAAGAAGAAGGCAAGTGAAGAGACGGAAAGATTGCTCCTGGAAGCTCAAACAAAAGAGCAACATCTAAGTGAACAACAACAAGAGCAACCAGATAAAGAAGTCATTGAACAAGAACAACCATTCGACACTGACATGTTTCTTCAGTCACCTTCACATTCACTTCACCAACAATAGTCACCTCCTAGAGATCCTCCACTTCCCAAAGGAACTCCTCCGAAGGACCTTACTCCTCTAGCTTCTTCGTCTTCTGGATCTGACAAAGAATCATCTTCAAAATCATCATCACGTCACTCTTCTCCACCACCATCTGCATCAACATCAAAACGCAAATCAATCAAGAAAACAGTTAGTCCATCAATCACCAAAGCATCTCAAAGAATCAAGAAAGCCATGTCAGAAGCTCGCAAGAAGAACAATCTCAGGTTGAAGATCTTCAGGACCAAGTACAAACGTTAACAACCATGGTCACGAACTTAGCCACACAAGTTGAAGATCTTCAGGGAACTAAAGCACAAGTTGATAAGTTCATGACAGCAGACATGGATGAGATGATCAAAGCTTACACTCAAGAATATCTCACCAACAATCTTGTTGTTGTCACCACACCGGAAGTGTCGAAACTACTCATGCCTATTAGAACTGAACTGAACAGCAGGATCAAAGATGTTGTTGAAAAAATGCTCCGATCTACAGCATTCTATCTTCAAACCAACAAGGCTCCCCAGCACCGAATGACCTCACTGCTGAGCAGTTACAAGCCTTGTTAGCAGTTAAACTCGGAGAACAACAAGAAATGACTCCTGATGAAACAGCTATGTTTGAGGCTCTAAAAGCTGTTGTGTCTAAAGAATCTTGCAAGGAAGCTGCTGGAACACTAAAAAGGTCGAGAAAAGANACGTTAACAACCATGGTCACGAACTTAGCCACACAAGTTGAAGATCTTCAGGGAACTAAAGAACAAGTTGATAAGTTCATGACAGCAGACATGGATGAGATGATCAAAGCTTACACTCAAGAATATCTCACCAACAATCTTGTTGTTGTCACCACACCGGAAGTGTCGAAACTACTCATGCCTATTAGAACTGAACTAAACAGCAGGATCAAAGATGTTGTTGAAAGAATGCTCCGATCTACACCATTCTATCTTCAAACCAACAAGGCTCCCCAGCACCGAATGACCTCACTGCTGAGCAGTTACAAGCCTTATTAGCAGTTAAACTCGGAGAACAACAAGAAATGACTCCTAATGAAACATCTATGTTTGAGGCTCTAAAAGCTGTTGTGTCTAAAGAATCTTGCAAAGAAGCTGCTGGAACACTAAAAAGGTCGAGAAAAGATGATGACCCAGATCCTGACTCACAACGAAAGAAACAAAGGTCTTCAACCGGTCTCTCATCTTCACAAAAGCCACCAGCTAAGACTTCAAAAGCTCCTGTCACACATCAACACACACCGGCTTCTGGATCTGGTCCCACAAATGAGGAAGAACTCTTCATGCACCATGTAGATGATTATCAAGAACAAATGAATCAAGAATCCCTGATTCCAGACCTAGACCATCATCAACTCATGACAAAGGCAACGATTCTAAGTCAAAGAAGTCAAGAAAGAGAAAGCAAATCTCCTGGATTGACAACGATGACACGCCCGAGGGAGATTGGTTGACGGAAATGATCAAAGCACAACCGCCTCTTGAAGACGACGAACCCCTTCCCGGTAACACCTTGCAGTACATTCAAAGTATCATGTCCGGTCTTCAGATTGAGAAGTTAACCAAGTCAGAATTGAGAAGAATCAACCATGAAGCTTTTGATTTCCTCAAATCAAGATCTGGAAACAAAGTTGAACTCAAGTATCATATGCAATACATTGCAAGTGCAATGTCTGGCAAGTTCGACTGGCTCAATCCAGAGTCTAACTTCGACATCTACTCTGGAAAACCCGACAAGCCATACTTCACCGATTGGACCAAACCATTACCGCTGCAAGGATTTCCTGAAAAACCTAGGCTACCTCACAGATTCTTCTTCAACAAAGATCTTCAATACCTTCAACGGGCTCACGAGATTTCAAAAGAAAGATATGCTTCCTCCTTGACGATATCAGTCCCTGCTGCTAGGTACAAAATACCAGCAATTGAAGAGTCGACACCTATCTTTAGCAACTCCATTGTAGCCTACAACAGAGACGCTTTGCTGGGAATTTAGCGTTGGCATGAACATCGTCGACTCGGGTACACTCACATATTGGAACAGAAGTCATTGGAAAATGTGAAGCAGAAATCCAGAATCGTAGCCGTTATGGAAATTCATTAGTCTTGACAACGATGACACGCCCGAGGGTGATTGGTTGACGGAAATGATCAAAGCACAACCGCCTCTTGAAGACGACGAACCCCTTCCCGGTAACACCTTGCAGTACATTCAAAGTATCATGTCCGGTCTTCAGATTGAGAAGTTAACCAAGTCAGAATTGAGAAGAATCAACCATGAAGCTTTTGATTTCCTCAAATCAAGATCTGGAAACAAAGTTGAACTCGAGTATCATATGCAATACATTGCAAGTGCAATGTATGGCAAGTTCGACTGGCTCAATCCAGAGTCTAACTTCGACATCTACTCTGGAAAACCCGACAAGCCATACTTCACCGATTGGACCAAACCATTACCGCTGCAAGGATTTCCTGAAAAACCTAGGCTACCTTACAGATTCTTCTTCAACAAAGATCTTCAATACCTTCAACGGGCTCACGAGATTTCAAAAGAAAGATATGCTTCCTCCTGGACGATATCAGTCCCTGCTGCTAGGTACAAAATACCAGCAATTGAAGAGTCGACACCTATCTTTAGCAACTCCATTGTAGCCTACAACAGAGAAGCTTTGCTAGGAATTCAGCGTTGGCGTGAACATCGTCGACTCGGGTACACTCACAGATTGGAACAGAAGTCATTGGAAAATGTGAAGCAGAAATCCAGAATCGTAGCCGTTATGGAAATTCATTAGTCGAAAAGGTTCAACTACACTTTCATGAATGAGATTGTCGTCAAGAGACAAGATGAAAAGGAGTAGAAATTTTCAAAAGAAGATTTTCCCGACTTATACCGAAACGACATTGAAGACATGTATTTGGAAAAGGTTCAAGGAAAAATCCACCGATTTGAAACTGAAACACAATATAACTTCATCGTATCTGTACTGCTCTACGTCAGACGGGTAATCATTCAAGAAAGAGTGGAAGATCTTCAGCTGGGTGTTGAAAGTTATCAACAGAAGATCAATTTGACTAAACCACAACTCACATTTCCTGGAATTGAAGAATCGTCACAGTTCATGCTCATTCAACAACCATCATTTGGAATCACCTATCTCAATCAAAAGAGGCAGCTCCGATACATGAGGTTCGATGAGATTCACAAATTCTGTGATGAAACGCTGAAAAGAGTTCGTGATGGGTTAGTCGAAAGGTTATAGGATGACAAGAAGAGGTTAAATAAGGGTGAGAGTACTAGGTGGAAATCTAATGCAAGAAGGATGGTTGGTAACTTTGTTCGTTCTATTGAAGAGAGGTTGTATCGTCGTGATCAGATCAGGAGATTGGAAAGCTACATTGGTGTAAGAACTTTATTCCCGGTCATGACCTTCCAACGACCTGATCCTCGTTTCACAGACTTTGATGCTATGCCTGCTGGTGATACTTAACTTGGATTTCTCAGGTATCAAAATTTCATTATTTTTTCTTTGTTGATTGATTTGTGATTATTATGGCTTGTGCACACATAACAGTCTACAACCCGCACTTTGTACTTAAAGGACCCTGTGGTACGCATCAGTGCCACAATCCTAATATAAGGAGCGAAAGCTTCTTACTGTTGAGTAGAATTAACAAAATTTAATGTTTTCTTAAAATTTTGCTTACAAGAACAAGTATTTCACCTCAATGAGTATTCACTCGTTGAGGGGGAGTACTTAACCAAAAACATCATTCTTAAGTCAAAAAGTTCTTGTTGATTCTCCGCATAAGACTCAAAAAGGCATATTTTAATCAAAACATTTAACAAAAACAACATTGAATATGCTATTTTTGAGGGGGAGAAGATGAAAAGGTGATTAAAATATGGTGATAATGTTATATCTCGTGCGAGCTCGACTCAGAATTGACCCATGAATTGACAAAACAACAAATATTAGTATTCGAAAGGATTTATCCAAGTAGAAAGTACCGTTTCGAGAAACTCTTCTTAAACGTTTACTTTGACGGGTCTAACTTCCTTTTAGGAATGTTAACAACTTCAAGTTAGTTATTAGGGCTAGCTATCACCTAAAAGATGATAATGGATCCCTTTAACTAAGCAACGTAAACGTGTCCCTCGGGTATATGTCTATTAAGAGTGGATCAATTCTAAAAGTACTAACTCCTCCCGCATGTGCAAATTTCTGAAAAAAAATTCACGAGCACATGTAAAGGGGGAGTCCTTCAAAAGTAATCAAAACTCTCAAAGTGTTAACAAAACATGTTTCATAATCACAAACACTTTGAGAGAATTTTAAACATTTGGTTTAATGGCAACAATAGAATAGTCATGAAGTTATAAGGTGACTAAGGTTAGGAACAACCGTCCTATGATCCGCCAGAACCGGAGGGATCTACCCAAGGACAACACCAATAGTTAGAAATTAGAAGTCCTTAGGTATGATTTGAAAAAGAAAAAAAAAAGGAGAAAAGAATGAAAAGGGAAAGAAGGGGTTGAAGAATTAAAAAGAAAAGTAAAGAAAAGGGTGAAAAGAAATAACCCTCCATTTGTTCAACCTTAGGTCAGACACCGGGTTCAATTCATACGCTACTGGTTGTTGCAAAGGCGACACCGGTATTGAAGATTAAGACGTCATGGACCCAGTGACGCAATGCACCTCACCCTCTAAGCCACTCAAATTCTCTCAAAAGAGCTTGTTTCATTCTCACGAGGAACCCTGCATAATCTATCGACCACTCATTACGAGCTATGTTGATATTGAAACAGGAGACACCTCCCCAGTCTCCGACGACTAAATGTGCACTTATTGAGTCTAGAGCCACGAGATACATCAAAGATCTCTTAGGAACACTTAATACTTCTACACTAGTGATTCTACATCAATGAACACTAAGTGTAAATTTTCGAGTCCTACACAGATCTTAGCAATCTGCCGAGAACGTTTATGAGAGAATTTACTTATGTATTTCTCAAATGATTGAACGGAAATCCTGCCAGGGTCAACATCAAAGCGCTCTGACAGCAGGTCACTTCGGTAACTCCTTGTGGGTTACTCTTAGTGTTTACAGTGGTTCCAAACGTTCTACAGTCGTGGGGTGATCTTCAGCGACTCACCCAATCGTTGATGTACTTAGGTATATCTCGTAAGCTCTCTCGAGGGCATCCGATTTGGGAATGGCCATGGTAAGGGTTAGAAGGAGTCTTCACACTATGCTGTAGACAATCTCTAATTTCGAACCTGTAAGTACCGGTCGTATTATTGCTAACTGTTTTAATGCAGGTACATCCACCATCATGACACCCACTTCCGCATGCTCATACTTACATCTCAAAGTCTAAGAAAGCTCTCACTAAAAGATCGATGCAATGTATAAGTCAAAGAAAGATTCTACGTCGAATGAAACAATCTACAAAGTTGAAAGACAAAGTTCTAATGCAAAACAAAGTTCAAAGAAAGATTCTACGTCAACACAAAGAATCTACAACAATGAAATGAGAACTACAAAAGTAAGATAACACAACGTCAAATATTTATGAGCATGCTGGAAAGGCATAAATCCACTGGAGGAAAAGAAGTGACGAATGACAGATTACAACGTCACTTGATCACTACCACATCAACAAAATCAAAGAACGATGAACCATTTATCTAACGAATTTTTTGAAGACGTCTAAAGCCGTGAAAGCCTAAGTTTAAAGACAAAGATGAAGACGTCGAGAAACCTTGATGACCGTGATGACCGACCCTTAGGGGGAGATTGTTAGGATCATGTTTCACATCATTTCTCAAGTCTCGGTCATTTGTAATAATCATAGGTTGCTTAGTATTACTTCTTAGTATGTTTAGAAGGAAGGAAAGGAGAGGGAGTGTTGCCCTAGCTCCTTGCCTATAAATAGAGGCCTTATGTAACCTTTACATTTGTTGGTTTTATTGATATCTATGCTAAACTCTTTCATTTTCATATCTCATGTCATATAAGATCAACCATCTCTATTTGTCATCTATTTTCTACTTGAATCTATACTTGTGTTTACAAAATGGTGGCCTAACAATTGTTTATATCTTAACAAAAGCGATTTCTCCTTCAATTGATCAACATACATAGACATATATTGAAAATCATAAAATACTATTTTAATCTTTCGACCCTTTCCAATTAGCAAATATAATCAAAAGAGATAAACGATGGAGATAAGTTTAGAACACAGCAAGATCTTAAAATAAACAAGAAATCAACAAGAGATCATAACCACAACCAAACACTTTATTATATTAACATATCCAAGCAACCACAAGGAGTTTAGCCTAACATAGCTTCAGTAAACAAGCTTACAGTGGTAATTTCGTATGAAATGATCAACATACTTCTGAATTAATGTAATGAAGAAGCTACCGTCACTAGCGATCACGACAATAATATCTAGAGAGTATTTCAATGCTTTTTAGAACTTTGACTTCACTTTATCACTCCAATGATTGGAATTCGAGAGACAGTGGATATCAGAGCTTTGTTGGTTGTTGGGATGAGAGGTGTGTGCAAATGAGACGAATTGGGGCTCTTTTTATAGGCATGGAGTAACTGGCCAGGCACTGAAGAACACCGCACTTGGATAAAAGTCGGCGGGCTTCACACAGAATGTCGGCGAACTTAGAGATTAACAACGGCGGGCTTCAATAGATTTCTTGGCGCCAAAGGGTCATTAATAGAGCTGAAGGCCGGCGCACAATTAGAATAAGACCGCCGCACTTTACTTGACTAACTTGCATTTATGTAGGACCTCATACGCCCCCGTAACCGGCGTACATTAGAGATAAGATCGGCGTACATTTCTGCAAAGATTGGAGATGCAAAGCTTCAACATAGAATTATCTTGGAAGTGAACACTTTGTCTTGATTCATAAAGTTCTTTGTCTATTGGACCTGAAATGTATTTTCATGCAATTAAGTATCGAAAGTCCTTATAAATCATTGAGAAACTAACAAATAACGCTATATAAAATATGTATAATTTGAGCGTCATCACTCACGTAACCACCAATGCCAAATACCTCTATGTTTACATCATATAAATCCCCCTAATATGTCAAGTCTATGTTTCAAAGGTCATTTTATCAAGTATACTATCTATCTAACCTACTATATTCAATATTATACAAAAACAAGCCTTTTACATTTACGGTTATTTCAATAACCCTAATTTCAAGACAAAACTAGTTTAAATGTATTCAAGGCTTATGTACAAGTTATCTTAGCCAACTTTAGAGTATCTTGCCTCCCTAAACCCTAGTACAACCCTTTAAAGCACAATGTACAAGTCTTCTAAGCTTAGGATCCAAATTAGGTTATTTAAGCCCTAAACTAGGTTTCAACCCTACCATTTCTTTAGCACAAGTTACAAACACTTAAGGCATGACTCCTAAACCTTAAAAATAGTCTCTAATCATTTTCTAAACCCTAATCCTAGTACTAAACCCTAATCCTAAACTAACCTAAAAACTAACCTAAACTTGGACCTTAAACACCTCAAGCTCCTCCATGACTCACCTAGTACATCCCCGAGCAGCTTACAAGTAGCTCCATCACCTCCTTGTCACCACCTTGTAATTCCATGGCCACCAAGCAACCACCAATGCTCCTCATCACCTGCATGTCATCGAAACATCACTACGACTCACCACAGCCACAAACACCTCCACTATGGCCTAGCTACCCTCCCTAGCCTCTACTAGTCACCTACTAGCTTTCATGAGTCACCCCCTCCTACCTTGGCCATCACTCCAAGTTTTCTTAGCCTAGAGGGTTAACGAGACCTATATATAGGTGTATACCCTCTTCATTTCAAAACTATCCCAAACCACTTCACCGCCTCAATTCTCTGATCTCACTTGATCCTAGTAGAAGTAAAAGAATCCCTAGATCAGAATAGAAGCCAAGAACAAGCCTCGAAGCCCTCTCCTAGTCGAATTCTTGTCGAGAAACCCTAAAACCCCATTTTGGTCAATTTAAGTTGTGTAAGCCTTCTATACTAGTTCTATAAGCTCTCTTTTGGTTTCATAATGTTCATAAGTTTTTTTAGACCGTATTAGAACCCATGTATAAGCCTTGATCACAAAAACCTAGACGTTTTCATTTTAAAACCCTAATTTTATATTTTTTTGATATTTTGATCAAAAGCACTTTCCATAAGCTATAAGCTCATAAAAGCTACTTATCTAGGCTTATTTTAATAATTCATAAGCAATAAAACTCGTTTGTGTTACAAAAATACACTTTGCATGGTTTTTGGACTAGTTTTGTAACGTGTTTCATGCAAAGCGGTGTATATTGTAACTTTTGGTAACTAATAAGTATAAGGGTTGTTTTTGACACTTCTATAAATTTATAAGTATAAGGACCTATTTTGTAAAGTTTTAAAGCTTAAGGATTAGTATATATATAGTTATTTTACAAAGGACTAGTTTCGTAAAAGTTTATAACCCAAGGGTATATATTGCCAATTTACGAACTTAAGGGTATAAATGATATATTTTCTCATAAATCAAAATACTGTCTTTTTATTTAACAACGTATCACAATACTAGGGAGCTTCATGTGATGGGTTTCATTTGGATATACGTTTTGACGAGTTTGTTGGGTTTACGATTTAAAGAACCCTGGCTCCTCAAACGTTTACTACATGACCTCTGAATTATGATTGCCCGAACGGTGTTACGTTATATACAAATCTAGTCAACCTAAAAAAACACTTAGTATAGAAACAGTGTTTTGAAACATAAACAAACCAACAAAGGCTTGACATATACACTACCCCAGGTTGCGTGAGTAAGCCGTCTAATATCTGAGTTACTTTTGACATCAATCAGATTTCCCTAAACTAAGGTGAGTCCATAACCTCACTTTTAAATGCTTTATAAACCCGTGAGAGGGATACATGCTATAAACAGTAACACAATGATTCATTATTGCACGAGTACCTTTACCTGTCACTATTTCCCAAATTTCATGAACCATAATCACTTGTGTGTGAACACGAATATTGTGGATAGATCTATCTGTGGTGTGACTACTCCCATTGGTTTGCCCTTACTGGGTACCAGTAGCACTATATTTGATAACAATAGGTAACTTTGGCAAGTTACCTCCCAATAGGACTTTAGTTACTCAAATATCACTAAGGTGATCCACATGTTAATGTGATGGTGTCATGAGCTTAGTTGCAATAACAACCATTTTCCTTGATGATTGTATTCGTTGCAATTATCACCAATGATGGGTATATAACAACGTAACCCATTGACTATTAAACTTGTATTCAACCATTAGCAAACTAAAACCAATGGATTTCACTCAACCTTTGTGTTGATCCTTTTAATCATGTTTATCCTAGGTAACTGAACAACTTATGGCACGGAGTGGCACTGGACTTGAGGACTTTCCAACCTGTTATCATTCAAACCTTGTATTTCACTTAGATTTTGGGACCTCATTTTGTAAAACTCTGATATTTTAATGAATGATAACTTATATTTTCAAAACGTCTCTTTTTAAGTCGTTTTCTATTATTGTGACTGTGTATCAAGAAGTAATACCCCATATTTAGCTTTCGCTGCTATCTGTGAAAATGGGGGTGTTACAGAATTGGTATCAGAGCCTCAGTTGTAGAGAACAAGGTCAAAACCTAAACTATGAATACTTTTCCTATGTCCAAAAAAGTCCTCCGTGCTACTGCCTTTCCACGGAATAATATGTAAGAGATTTACATAGCATATATTTCATAACTATTATTTTGAAATATAAATATCTTATGGTTGTTATGCCATCATGTCTTCCCCATCTATCCTATTATCATCCCCTCTAGTTTCAATGTAGAGGATACTCCTTCCTCTACAGATATCCTTAACTATACGTCAGTTTCACCGGACTATTTCATAATTACTCCGGGAAATATCTTTCCCGACTCTTTTGAAGATTCTAGGAATACTGTAAATTCACTAGCCTCTCTAAGCTTCCCGCCTTTTCTTGATAATCCTATGCTAAAGCATCACGTATTCCCCCACCATCACTTTACCCACTATTTTACCTCAATATCCAGTATTACTACCACCACTATTAGATTCCCGAGATTTCTTTTCATATTTTCCTCCTCTATTGATTGATGAGGCGAAAAGTGTACCGCTTTTCGGGGGTCATTTAAGCCCGAAATCGTATTTATTTGATCAAATATAGTCCTAAATCGTTCCTTTTGGCATTTTAGGTACTTTGGAGAGAAATTCTGGAAAAGGAAGCATTTTGGACTTTTTTGGAGCATAAAGTGAAGAATTCGACAAAGTGTCAAAATCTGCTGGAACAGTACTCCAGACGGCGTCAAGACCATGCTTGACGGCGTCAAGCCTTGATAAGCCAAAACAGATTAAAGAGGGACGGCGTCAAGAATGCTATCAAGAAACCATAACCACGGCGAGGTGACGGCGTCAAGTCCATAACGTGAAGCCGTCAGATCTGTTTTTCTATATATATTCGCATAATTTTTAGTCATTCGTGTGGAACTTGTGTGAAACTTTTTAGAGAGAAACCCTAGACGATTTTTGCAGCTTTTTTAAGGGTTTTAAACCCTTGGATCTCTCATGTTACATTGAAGATAAGTAATCAATTAATCATTCAATATGTCTATGTGTTGTTTGATTCTATCTTGTTCTTGTCTTTTGTTTAACATGCTAGG
>LBNU01027343.1:72623-86349 GCA_014162995.1 Artemisia annua | reverse complement strand
AAAATAACCTTAGTACACCTTGGTTCATGTTTCTTAAGACGTTCAAGCATGTTACCAACCGGAAGTCTGCCAGTTTTCTTAAGCCTAACATCGATAATCACCCATCCAATACAATTAATAACACACCATTCAATCAATAATTAATAGTTAGGTTTCATTAGATCTAAGCAAACACAAAGAAAGAATCTAGCCTAGCATGTTTAAACAAAAGACAAGAATAAGATAGAATCAAACACACATAGACATATTGAATGATTAATTGATTACTTATCTTCAATGTAACATGAGAGATCCAAGGGTTTTAATTCCAGAGTCTTTGTATGTATCCAATATCCTTGATGTGGACCACATTTCTCTTGCAGACCTTCTTAAGGGAAGATCGATAACTACTTAGCGTATAAATTTGGTATCTTTATCGGACTAAATCATATTGAAACGAGGAAATATGAAGCAATTCATTTCTTAAATCAATTAAAAAAAATTCTAGATGCACTAAGATTTGGGAGCGGAAGGTGACCACACACAAGTAACGTCCATGAGTGGTATTGGTATCTAATGTCTAAGTAAGCGGTGATCTCGTTTTTGCACTTAGTTTGGGACTTGTGAAAAATCAGGGACGATGAATTTTATCCAATCGGTCACTTTTCTATGAATCGTGTTCTTGCTCTATGACCCTTAATCGTTATCAAAAGATAATGAAAGTCATTCACACCGTCATATGCTAAAGTAGTGTAATATATGATGTACATAGTCGAAAATGGAAAACCGGGGCGTTTTAGGGAATAAATGATTTCGAAATTCTCTTGAACGTTTTGCTACTTTTCAAAGTTAGTAAGGAGAGGTTTTGAAATTATTTATCCTTTAGGCGTGATGTGATTACATTGCGTGAGGACACGCAATACCTTAGTCTGGGGGATTTTGGTATGTGCTTATTCACATACCTTTTATTCACTATTATTAGACTATTATAGACCAAAAACTAACGTTCAAAGCCAAAGATATCGTGTTTTTGTGTTTATGACTGTGCAGATAAGGATATTGCAAAAACATCATGAAAAGCAACCTAAAAGCCCAAAACGAGCACGAGATGTGGAAAAGAGTTTGAAAGTGAAGTTAAAGATGAAATTTACTTGTGAAAAGCCCGTGAAGACGAATTATTTCTCAAAGGCTCAAGAAAGTACAAGAGACGCTTAATCAAAGCTCCAAGATGATTATGAAGTTAAACTTTCTAAATCCGAGCTAGTGATCACTTTTATGCTTTTAAAGATCTTTGGAAAGCTCGTCTACACATCACCTCAAAGTTACAAGGACTTAAGTTGCTACTTTAGATAGTTTAAAAGCGTTGTATCTCTAGTTTATGCTTAGTATTCACATAATTTAGAAAATCAAGGGGCTAAGTGTACAAGATGTAAAAGGTTAAGCCACCATGGCTCCCTTAAATACCCTCCCCTAGCTTCATTTTATGGGAGTTAGATTTTAGTTTATTTTCAAGTCTTAGTGTAATTTTTATTAATGCAAGCTTATTTTGGTGTCTTAAATCTTTCATAGTTTATTTTGGTCTTTTAATCTTATTACTTCTTCTAATCTTTCAAGCTTATTTTGTTTCTTTTCATTCTTACAAAAGCTTCTATAAGTCCTTTACCACCTTTGCATGAGAATATGTTTTCGTGCCTTATGATAATGGTTTAGGCTTATTTGAGCTCGTTGGCTTATTTGGTTGCTTATTTAGTGTCTTAAACTTGTTCCTTATTTAGTTTTCATAAGTTTTATCAAATTTAATCATTAGTTTTCGAATTAAAAAGTGTCCAGCGTCTAAAATTGTTCCTAGCGAGTTTCATTTTTAGGGTTTAGCGAGTAGGAGTTAAGTTTTCTGTTTTAGGGAGTAGCAAATTCATTTAGCGAGTTTGAACTATTTTTGTTAGCGAGTATGAGTTAAAGAGTAGCGAGTATCATCCTTGTATTTCATAGCGAGTATGCTATAAAGTCTAGCGAGTTTGTCTTGGCTAGTTTTCTCTTTGATAGCGAGTATCATTTTCAAAGTATAGCGAGTATCGCATTTCTACTTAGCGAGTTTGGTTTATATATTCTAGCGAGTATGGTCTTAAAATTTTCTTTGCGAGTATCATTACTATACGTAGCGAGTATGACTACTTTTCTAGCGAGTATGGCTGGTTTCCTTTAGCGAGTATGAGTAAAGTTCTATGCGAGTATGAGTTTATTAATGTCTAGCGAGTTTGGTGTCTAGTATAGCGAGTATTGTTTTCATTTTTCTTTTGTGTCAAGTTTCGTTTTCTAAGTTTCATTTGTTTTATAAGCCGGTCTTGGCTTCGTACCACCTCATCGTTAATCGAGTGAGGTTTTATTACTTTTATTTCTAAGCGACACTCTGTCGAAATTTCTTAAAACCTTCTAGTTTTATTTCACTTAGTTTATTTTCCATTCTTATTAGCTTAACCTTAGTTTGTTTAAACTTTAAACATTACCTTAGTTTTATTTTCCTTTTCGTTAATTAAATATAAAACTCCAAAAACATTTTACTTTTTACTTTCTTTTATAATTTGTAGTCTTCATTTCATTTCTCTTTTACGTTTTATTTAGCTTTATGTTTTCTTTTGTCGTTCTTCTTATTACTTTTAATCTCGGTCTTTATTTCATTTAAATTTCAATCAAGTTTTCGTAGTATAACTAAAACCAAATCACATCTTTTAAACCTATTCACTTCACATAACTCACGACTCGAGTGACAAGATCAATTTCAACCCTCGTTGGGACAACGATCCTCGTGGTTAAAAGCTTCACCGCTTATCCTGCCTCGATCACANTAAACTCATGTCTTTTATCTCGTTCTTTATTTCATTTAAATATTAAAGAAGTTTTCGTAGTATAACTAAAACCAAATCACATCTTTCAAACTTATTCATCTCACATAACTCACGACTCGAGTGACAAGATCAATTTCAACCCTCGTTGGGACAACGATCCTCGTGGTTTACAAGCTTGCTTGCTAGACTTTCACGCTCAACTTATATGCCAACATAGATGAGGTTGTCCTTGCAAAGCAAAAAACACTTGATAAAGGCAAATCTGTAATGCAAACCCAAAAGAAGCCACGACAAGGTAACACAACCAACGTTCGTAGAGGTACTGGTATCACCATAAGAGAGAACATTAACCCAAATGTGTCCTCAGATTCTAAAAGTGAAAGCGACGACTACAACGTTAGATGTTGTAATCAATCCGATGGGTATGAGTCGTATGAATCTAGTGGTGAATCTGATAAGTCTTATGATTATCTTAGCAATGGAGAAGATGAGGTTATTGAATTGCGAAAACGCAAAAGAGAACAAAAACACAATGTAGACGAAGACGCTGAAGATTCTAACAATGATGACGAGGATGATGATGATTCTGGTGAGGTTGTAGACGATGCAGGGCACAATCCTTTAGGGCCACTGGTCAGAGAACATGAGAAGTTCATGGAACGTTTGTTGAAGCAATTAAAGGGTAAAGGAGATGGGATAAGTGACCTATTTTCTGTTCTTCAGAAATCCAAAAACAATGACGATAGCTACCCAATATATGATGATGATACTTATTGGAGACTAAAGAAACCAATTGTAAGTGTTTATATTCTTAGTGTTTTTTAACATTTTGTATTCTATTCCTTGAAAATAATGCTAAAAACACTTGTTATTTATAATGGCAGCTTGGGCAGAAGTACCCAAATGTTGAGAAGTTTAAAGAATGCCTAACTTTCTACGCCTTGGCAAATGGATTCTCAATTTGGTTTGAAAGGAGCACAAGAAATAACTTAATCGCAAAATGTGGCCAACGTAAAGAAAAACTAAAAGGATCCAAGCAAGGGCAAACAAAGAAACTATCTAAAGCATCCATCAGAAACCGCAGGAGACTCACATTGCAAGTGGAGGTGTTACGGGAAGATGCTCAGAGGCTTATCCACTTTCCAGGTAATATCTTTAAGAAATACCCACACATGTGTTAGGAGTTTTCATTACGGCAGGTTAGTCAGCTATAAGTGGATAGCAAAGCAATTTGGTGATAGGATTAGGATGAATCCTGATATCACTTTACTCAATTTGGCTGAATTAGTTCAACGGAAATACAAGTGTTATGTTAGCCGTGCCCAATGTAGGAATGCAAAGATCTATGCTTTAAATGAAAGAGATGCAACAATCCAGGATCATTATGGCTTGCTTAGGTCTTATGCAAAAGCTTTAGTAGACTCAAATGAGGGTAGCACAGTTAAAGTTGGTGTCACGGTGAATCCCGATGAGAAAACATATGTTGACAGATTCTACGTATGCTTCAATGGTTTGAAAGAGGGCTGGAAGTTAGGATGCCGTATGATACTTGCTTTGGAGGGTTGTTTTCTAAAAAAACCAAATAGGGGGGAAATTTTAACTGCCGTTGGTAGAGATGGGAATAATCACATTTGCCCGGTTGCTTGGGCTGTCATAACCGTTGAGAACAAAGATAATTGGAGCGGTTCTTAAGGTTGTTGGCCGATGATTTGGACATTCCACTTGGGCAGGGTGTAACCCTAATGTCTGACCAGCATAAGGTAAATCTTTTGTTATCTTATAAGTTTTTAATTTGTTAATTTAAGTATTCAGTAAAGTTGTTTAATAGTTACAAACGAAACAATACTAATGTTCTTTTATACTTAGGGTCTAATTGAAGCGGTTAAGGATGTCATGCCTTTAGCAGAGCATCGTCAGTGTGCAAGGCATATTTACGAGGGTTTCAGGAAACAATATGGTGGTGAGGAATTTAGATTGCTGTTTTGGGGAGCTGCGAAAGCATCATACCCACCTTTACATAAGAAGATCATGGAAAAAATTAAGAGGGCAAATCCAAATGCTCATCAATATTTGCTTAACAAAGATCCAAAGACGTGGTCACGAGCTTACTTCCGTGAAGGTGTATGCTGTGAGGCAGTTGAGAATGGCTTTAGTGAATGCTTCAATTCAGTGTTGGTAATCGTAAGGCATAAACCAATAATTACGATGCTTGAGTCAATCAGAATTGTTGTAATGGAGAGGATGAATACAATGAGATTGTTAATGGAGAAATGGACTGGTGAAATTTGCCCAAATATTCAGAAAATTCTGGAACGCTCAAAAGATCAACAAAGGTACAAATACAAACATAGTTACTGCACATTTACTTCTTTGTTATCAGCTTATGTATATTAAAAATATTGTGATTATTTGGCAGGTTTTGGCATGTGGTTCCGTGTGGTGGTAATAAATTTGAAGTCAGGAAGGGGTGTGATGCTTTCAGAGTGGATGAGCCGAAAAGAACATGCTCGTGTAGGATGTGGCAGCTATCAGGTTTGCCATGCTGTCATGCAATAGCTTGTATATTTAAATTGGGTAAGTATGCTGAAGAGTATGTACCAGAATGCTTTAGGAAGGATACATATTTGTTACCTTACAGTCAATACATGAAACCCGTAGATGGAATTGATTTTTGGCCTGAATGTGGTAATCTATCTAGGGTTTTAGGTCCTATAGCAAAGCGAATGCCAGGTAGGCCTAAGAAAAAGAGGGTCAGGGCCTCCCATGAGCCGAAGCCAGGTAGTCATAAGATAAGTAGGGCAGGGGTAGTAATGACTTGTAAAAATTGTGGTCAACCTGGTCACAACAAAAATGGCTGCAATAACCCAACCAAACCAAGTGTGCCTAAAGAAAAAAGTAAAGGTGGTAGGCCTAGAAAGAAACAAAACACTGAACAAGAAGTTGTTGATGACCATGATATTCCTAGGTTTGTGAACAACGATGTCAATGAGTTTGAAATGGGGGAATCAAATATGAGGGGAGTCTTTAGTGATGGCAGGGCATTTTGTATGGGAAAACGTAACAAGAGAGGGGGAACCAGTAACAGAGGTGGTCATTTGAAAATGAGAGGTGGGAAGACAAAATCAGGTAGACTAATTCCCGCAGAAAGGGTTGCAAGGATGGGTACTTGGTTAGCTATGGATGGTGGGAGTTCAGATACAATTGAGGAGCAACAAACTTTTAATGGACGTATACCAAGAACAACCAATCAAGCTAGTCAAGAGGTGAACATTCCAGGTATGTGTAGGTTAATGGTTAATGTTCAAAGTTACAGTTAGTTGTAAATGTGTAGTTGTTTATATAGTAATGTATAAGTGTTAACTGTAATAGGTACACAACAATCACAAGTTGTTGGAACTTCCAAAAAATCCACCAATGTTGTTACAAGATCGAGGAGAACAACTAAAGATGACATTGTTGAAACACGAATAATATCATCAGCAGCAAGAGGACGCAGGAAGAAAAGTATAGCTAAGGGTGGAAGAGCGACAACTTCTGTAAGAGGTGGGAGCTCTGCAATGCATGGAAGGTTAACAAGAAGTGGAGTCCAACAAAGGCCAGCAATATATGCTCCACCAGTTGTTGTGCATCAACCAATTGAAAGAGCTCCAACTCAGGAACAACCACGACACAGAGCTCCAGCACCTGTGCTACCACCAAGGATGCCTAGTCAAAGGATTTTGAACAAAAAATTGTCAGCACCTATAACAGGCCCTGGATCTAGTGCTGACAATGAGATAATCATTGACTAGTTATCCAAAAAACAAAGAACATCATATTTGGCACATATTTTGTTAATTGTTACATGCTGTATGTGCAGAAAACAGTATTTCAAATTTCTAGTTTATGTGTAATTATGTAGCCCTATTTTGTCCATGGAAGGGTGTAGTAAAAAAAACTAATATAGTGTTGCATGTTATGCCACTATAGTATTGGTGTAAGATATGTAAAGTAGTGAAGTAAGTGATGCCACTACTGAGCCCTATTTTGTTCATTGAGGGCAGTTAACTTTAGGAAACTTGTTTATGTTCTACTTGTAACATTTATATGTGCATTTGCACAAACAGTTAATGTTATGAAAGAACATATTTCTTCAGCTTATGTATGTCATTGTGGAGAAGTGCTATAGTTAGAGATTATATCTTTCTTATATTTACTGCAAATGTAAGTAAATTAACCCTCCACATGGTTCCAACCAGAGTAAAAAAATAGAAAGCATGAAATATTGTACATTCCATTTGCATTGGTACATGATAGTCAGTCTAACAAGAGTTTAGTAACAAAAACAAAAGTTGTTCATAATAGCAATTACTTTACATACTAACAAATCCAATGCATTCAACATTACATGAACATCTATCTTGTAAACAACCCAACAATGACAGCAACAATCAACACCAAAAGAAGAATGATGATGCAAGTGGAACCAAAGAATAACATGTCATACAGTTTTCCCTTCATCTTTAACTCATTCAATTCCTTGTAAATGAGTGGCATGGACACATCCTCAGTTCCAATAACCTTTTGCCCTTCATTTACATTAACCTTGTTACCTTCATTTGAATAAATTTCATTTGGCTGTTGAGCATGAAGTTGATGGGTAAGGCAGTGAAGATTGAACTCCAATGTTTCATTATCTTTATGAAGCTTGAACATAAGATCCTTGTAGTATTGTGAAGGCAACCCATCATCAAGAAACCCATAGACTTCACATTTCTTATCTTTGTTCTAAGCAATAGGTCAAACATAAAAGTCAACTACATATAACGAAAGTAACACATGAAGCAACAAATCAAATGAATGTAACTTACACGAGTGGGACAATCTTTGAATCTTCGACCCGGGTTTTCAGGAGTCCAAGAAACTTGTTCATAGATAGGGTATTTACATTCACAATGTGTCACACGGGCAATTTCCTCCTTGGTATATCTCCTACGATAATAACGAGATGACGAAGAAGATGAGGCCATGGTCACCCAGATATTGATTAACGAAGTGGTTGAATTGGTATGAGGATGGGGAATTTGAAAGTGAAGCCAATGTTTTAGGGTTTGTATGTTGTTCAAATAAAAGAGTAAAGTGGTAACCTAAATACATTTTATTAAGATTTATAAATGTATGAAATAGTGACTTGGAAAAAGAAAAAAAAATGAAAAAAACCGGATGATATGGCATGTCACCGGGTATAGGGTGGAAGGTTGCACACAATGGGACAATTAGTCGAGTATGAGGCACAAATGAGGAAAAAATTTTGTTCGCTACGCGAAAGTAATATTTTCGACAAGTATAATACGTTTTTTTGGTATTAGCCTAATGAAAAAGTACTGTGTTGTACCTGAAAATAAAAGCACATGATTTATAACAACACACATTTGGACTCATTTTTACAATAACCATACATACATGACCACTGCTCAAAAAATATGAATTATTTCTCAAAGCTCAAGAAAGTACAAGAGACGCTTAATAAAGCTCCAAGATGATTATGAAGTTAAACTTTCAATCCAAGCTAGTGATCACTTTTATGCTTTTGAAGATCTTTGGAAAGCTCGTCTACACATCACCTCAAAGTTACCAAGGACTTAAGTTGCTATTTTAGATAGTTTAAAAGCGTTGTATCTCTAGTTTATGCTTAGTATTCACATAATTTAGAAGATCAAGGGGCTAAGTGTACAAGATGTAAAGGTTAAGCCACCATGGCTCTTAAATACCCTCCCTAGCTTCATTTTAAGGGGAGATTTTAGTTTTATTTCAAGTCTTAGTGTAATTTTATTAATGCAAGTTTTATTTCATGTCTTAATCATTTTCTTTGCTTATTTCCTAGCTTATTCAATCTTTCTTTTACATTTCTACATCTTATTCAAGCATATTTACTTCTAACTTGATCCAAAAATAAGCCTACATAAGATGTAGAAATGTAAAAGAAAGATTGAAATAAGCTAGGAAATAAGCAAAGTAAAATGATTAAGACATAAAATAAAAGCTTGCATTCATAAACATTACACTAAAACTTGAAATAAACTAAAATCTAACCACCATAAAATGAAGCTAGGGGAGGGTATTTAAGGGAGCCATGGTGGCTTAACCTTTTACATCTTGTACACTTAGCCCCTTGATCTTCTAAATTATGTGAATACTAAGCATAAACTAGAGATACAACGCTTTTAAACTATCTAAAATAGCAACTTAAGTCCTTGTAACTTTGAGGTGATGTGTAGACGAGCTTTCCAAAGATCTTCAAAAGCATAAAAGTGATCACTAGCTCGGATTTAGAAAGTTTAACTTCATAATCATCTTGGAGCTTTGATTAAGCGTCTCTTGTACTTTCTTGAGCCTTTGAGAAATAATTCGTCTTCACGGGCTTTTCACAAGTAAATTTCATCTTTAACTTCACTTTCAAACTCTTTTCCACATCTCGTGCTCGTTTTAGGCTTTAAGGTTGCTTTTCATGTTGTTTTTGCAATATCCTTACCTGCACAGTCATAAACACAAAAACACGATATCTTTGGCTTTGAACGTTAGTTTTTGGTCTAAAATAGTCTAATAATGGTGAATAAAAGGTATGTGAATAAGCACATACCATTTAGCCGTAGACACCATGTGAAAATGTTAACTTTAATTTGGGTAGAATTATTTCTTTGATCTGATTGTATCGTCGTGTGATGCCAGATTGTAGCTTTCAATATGTCAGCAAAGAGAGGAAACATAGCCACTGGAGCTGTCGAAACCATATATAGGACCAAGTATAAGGAGATATAAATGGAATAATCATGGGGAGGTTTAACAGCTTCAGAAACTGATCCTTTTTTACACTTTCTCTAATGGGTAGGTCGCCTCCGAGCCCAAGAACGTTGGACAAACCCCTTAACAAGAAACCATCTATCTTTGACAATGCATTGCTTGGACGTTTCTAGAAAGAATAAGCGAGGGAAGAAGGATTTAAGATTTGAAGTACCCAAATAATGGTGAAAATATGCCCCGTCACCCACAATCTTGGTGAAAATAGAGACTAAGTCGATGTTGACAGAAGATACAGAGCCCTTTAGACCAATAATGGATGACCATGGACTGTTTGGTAGCCAACCATAGCGACTAATCTACACGAGGTTTACACCCACCCTTTTCATAAGGTCGACGTGGGGACTTTAGGTTGTTTGCACCTGACAGGAATTGGACTCACAACTTACATTTTAGTTTACAAGCCTTTTTGCAACTAAGCAACCGTGAGTGGTTATTTCCCTGAAGGCTAAGTGGGTCCATGAAAGAAAGTATTTAGTTGTTTCCAAAGTGAATTCAATTCCATATGAAAATGTCAACATTTTATTAGCATGGAAAGGTTTAGAGCATAAAGACTTAGCTATCAATGCCAAGACCCCAAGTTTAATTAGGTGAAGAACAAAGCTTACTCCAAAAGAAATTTCGCCTAAATTTCTCCAAGTATTACACAAGGGTAGGAGCCTTAAAAATAGAAAAGAAATAAGTACTAGGAGCTCTAAGCACACATGATGAGACAAATACGCCGACCTTAAAAGAGAGTTATAAGTTTCCATGCGGTGAACCTTTTATGAAACTCATCAATGATGGTCTTCAATTGTTGCATTTGTTTATATCTAAAAACAATAGTGTTACTGTAGCTATACAGTTTTAATTTGTAATAGTACATGACATATTCTATCTCCTTAAAAAATCCAGAATAAATAAAGAAAGAGTGTTCAAGTGTTGACCCATCCTGCTCTAGTATATGTTTTGGCCAGTGCAAAGAATTACCACCCATGATTCAGTTAATCTAATGCGTCAAGGGTGATGATAGTCTAATCTCTAAAGAACAGACTGAACAGGCCCTAGCCTGTATTGAAGATAATAACCAAAACCGTACTAAATTGTAGCTGGTCGGTTGTGAACCAAACGGAATTACGTAAAATGGCCAATTTTATTGACTATGTTAACACGACTTTCAATAAAAATATCGAAACGGTGTACAAAGTAAGCTATGTCCGTAATTGTTGATATTACATGAGACCTAGTTTCTTAAGCATAGATTTCAAATACAAACTCAATATGAAGTACATATTTGTGTGACTATAAATTTGAGTCAAACATAAGTGTATTTAATTTAGCATCATTTGCAATGGGCCAACGACATCAGGTACATTTTATTCTTTTTAGCTTAGATGCTTTGGTGAAAGTGGAAGTCGCCATCTTTGCAGCATTCTACATATTGGCTTCCATTAAGAAGAGGTGGGATGCTTTGTTCATAATAGAAAAAAATTGTTGGATCAATTATACCTTTCACCATTGCCAACCTTTTGAAATTTCCCTTAAAATACTTGGTTCCCCATTTGGTTGCTTGCAAGAAAGGGGTACCACTATCATCATTTGTACCCAAATCTAAATCCCTGAAGTTCAAATAGGCTCCCCTCGGGTTCTTGGACACAAATGGTGTCATATTGTCGTAAACCCTTGTTATTGAGGCAATATGTTTTTCAGAAATGTTAAACCCTCCTTCTGTCCATTTAACTACATACTGCATCATGTACAAATTCCCTTCCCTGTGAGGGTATGGAGTTTTAGTTTCATTTATTTTACTCATTTTCCCACCATGTGGCTCCATTAAAATGGTCACGTCGTCTTCTTCCAGACACCATTTTAAGAGTTGTCCTAGCACCTCTTCGGGGATGGGTTTCTTCACGTAGTCTGATTTAACCTTAAAATATCTCTTATCCGATGGTCTTCTTTCATTCAACGCTTCGACACTTTCCCCTTCAAAATAAAGTGAAAAGTAAACTACTGATTCTATCCAACTCATTTCAATGCAATCTTTATCGTTTACTTGTAGTTCGGGAAATATATAGTTGATCATTGTTATCAGCTTGTTCTTTGTCCCCAAAAATAGTGCGTTGAATGTTACTTGTAGTGTTCTATTTTTCTCTCCAGACACCGAGTCAGAACGTATTTCAACTCTAATGAACAAATCCTCACTAACATTGTGAGAAATATGCTGCCACTGTTGAGAAGTTTAGTAGTACCTTGGTCTAGTTTTTTAGAAACGCTTAAAACCGTAACTATTGGTGGAACATAAACAAGATTGATCTTCCAAGCTAGTATAACCCCAAAACTGGCTCCCCCACCACCTCTGATTGCCCAAAACAGATCTTCACCCATCGAGCGTCGATCCAGGATAAGCCCATTCACATCGACAATAAGTGNATCGATCCATATATAGTCTGGGACAACAAATAAGTGCATCGATTACATTATCAGCAGACAAACCATATTTTCTTGCCAACAAGCCGAACCCCCCTCCACTAAAGTGGCCTCCAATTCCCACTGTGGGGCATTCTCCAGCTGGAAATCCAAGAAGGTTACTTTTTTTAGAAATCGAATACAAAAGCTCACCAATATTTGCACCAGATTCAACCCACGCAGTTTTATTGTCTGAATCAACTGTTACTAACCGTAGTCTGTTAAGATCGAGAACGATGAAAGGTGTGTGAGAAAATGAGGTGTAGGAAAGGCCTTCATAGTCATGACCACCACTACGAATTCGGATTTGTAGTCCATATTTAACACTACATTTGACTGTTGATTGTACATGGGAATATGATAAAGGAGTGATTATTGCTAATGGTTTTGGGGTTGTAGGGGTGGCAAATCTAAGGTTTTGAATGGTAGATTCAAGGACAGTAGTGTATGAAGCATCACTAGGAGTAAGAACAATTTCTGATAAAACATTCTCAGAGATGCAATCCAGAAAGTTACTAGAGCTCTTTGACGACAAAAAACAAAGCAAAAGACTTGTAATAAATGACACAAGTCTACATTTATTCGATGTATTTCGCAATCTTTCAAACCAAATGACGTCCACAGATAAAGACCACTCTTGCGTTTGGTAAACATCTTTTGGATTTTCATAAAGGATTCAATAATAATAATTGTTTGGTATTTGGAGATTTTGAAATAACTTCACACCTTTAGACAATGGGTTTTACAAACCTTCCTTACCCGGTAGAGTTAGTGACCAAAAGTCTGGCTTTCTCTTAATATTTGTGTAAATTATATATATTTTTAGGGTCCGTTTGGTTTGCAGGTGTGTTTAGAATTTGGATTTGAATTTGGATTTTGATTTTGATTAGGGTTTGGATTTGAGTTAGAAGCGAGAAAATAATCATTATATAATTTGATGTATAATTTTATATTTAAAAAATTAATACCGTATATAAATATGATGAAGAGAGATATACTCACCAAATAGAAGTGGGACTCAATTATTTCTAAAACCCGGTAAAAGAGCTTTGTATACCATGGGGCCACTAGTCATCATGCCTGATTTATAAACCCAATTTGCAAAACAAACATGGTTTCGAATATTTAATCCCAAATCTTAAAAAGACAAGCACGTACCAAACACACCGTTACTTCTCTTTCATTTTAGCCGTATACGCAATTATTTTCATTTTTCAATTGGGACCCAATTGAATATTTATTTTTTAAATATCTAAATTTTTGTAACTTTTTCTATCCCACTATATAAAACAAACAAGTTTTTAAATTCAAATCCTAATCAATACATAAATGTAAATCCAAACTGAAATCCTAATCCAAAAACCATCCACAAACCAAACGAGCCTTTAAATTTTCCTTCGAAAGATGATGGACTAAAAAATTTTAATTACATATTTCGTACATGTGGTTTACAGACAGTCGTACATTTGTCTTTTTTAGGCTCATACATAATCCTTCGATGTGGTTGCAAAATCTTGCATTGTTAGTCTTTTTGGCCAACGGCCGTTTGTTTTGTTAATTTAAAAAAAAAAAAAAAAAAAAAAAAAAAAAAAAAAAAAAAAAAAAAAAAAAAAAAAAAAAAA
>LBNU01027343.1:51448-72504 GCA_014162995.1 Artemisia annua | reverse complement strand
TCAAATCCACAAATTACACAGTATGGGCTATCCAAATCAAAATCATATTAGAAGCACATGGTTTATGGGAAACAATAGAAACTAAGGAAGGTACGCAACTAGATGATAAGAAAGATAAGGCAACAATGGCCTTACTATATCAAGCGTTAACCGAGGATGTGATATTACAAGTAGCAAGTTGCACTAAGTCAAAAGAATTATGGGAATCGTTGAAAAGGAGACACGTAGGAGAAGAAAAAGTGCAACAGGCACGATTACAATCACTCATGATTAATTTTAATGCCCTTCAAATGAAGGAGGATGACACGGTGGATGCATTTACGAACAAATTAAATGGTTATGTCACGAAGGCAAAAGAATTAGGAAAAACCTTGGATGAATCACTTTTAGTACGAAAACTATTAGACTCCACACCCGATAGATTCATTCAGATAGTAGCATCCATAGAACAAACAAGTGATCTAAACGACATCACCTTAGATGAGATCACTGGAAAACTTAAGGCATTCGAGGAAAGGATAAAACTCCGAAAGGGAGGACAAGTAGAAAGCCAGGATAACCTATTATTCGCACAAGGAGAACACTCTAGGAATAAGAAACGATTTAATAAGTATAGGGGTAGATCAAACTACTCACGAGGAAACTGGCAGAATAAAGGACATAGAGATAACTCGAATGGAGAAAACCCTATTCACAATAACAATAAGAATAGAAGTGAATGGAAGAAGAAAGTAAAATGTTTCAATTGCGGGAAACATGGACATTTTAAAAAGGAATGTAGAAGTCCACCAGCAACTCAAGAACAATCAAACCTTATCTATGAAGACGATGAACCATCACTGTTAATGACTACACATGAAGAAGTCCTATTAAATGAAGGACAAATACAACCCGGAAAGTATGCTACAACAGATGCTAGCATATGGTACTTAGATATGGTGCAAGAAACCATATGACCGGAACTGATGCGCGTGGGATTGCTTATGCACTTTGTTTTACCTCTTAAGGGATCTCAAGAGGCTTACAATCCCCACCAGGCAGTGTACCTGACCGATGTAGTATAGTGTAGTGGCAAGTACCGGGGGATTGATCGTTCTCTCACAGGGAATAGTGTTCGTTAGGTTAAAGACTACTCTAATTAAGGTCTAAGGGTGGAGGATGATTATTTTTGTATTTTTATATTTTTATGAAAGCAGTAAAATCTCGTTTTTGAAGGAGTGGGCGGAATTAGTTGCTAGTCAACTAACCCAAGTTATCTACTTATGCGAATTAAATTAAAGTTTTTGAGAAAACAATGGTGGGGAAAGTTGTTAGGTCACCATATTAGTAAACACAAGCATTCAAATGAGAGAAATGAGATGAGAAATAGACTTGGTTGATTAAGATCAATATGAAAGATGAAAGAACAATAGTTTGCTAAAGATATGAAATTAACCAACAAATGTAATGAGATACATAGGGTCCTATTAATAGGAGGAGGATAGGGCAACACTCCCTTCCTTCCCTATGTGCTATGTCGTGGGCTTTCAAGGCCCATTGGACACTTATTGGACTCGTCTTATAACCGAACGAGTATTAGTCTAAAATGTAATATAAAGTGATAAAACTAGCAACCTATTACATTTATTGAAATGACCGAGACTTGACTGAATAGTTGAAAACTATGATCCTAACAATCTCCCCTTAAGGATCGGTCATGAAGATTTGTTAATGGATAGAAATTTGTCACGGTCATTGAGGTTGCTTTGAGACGTCTTTTGTTCTTCAAACTGTGAATATTAACTTTGATAGCTTTAGACGTCTTCCAAAATGATAGTTGTAGAAATATATATCATCGTTCTTTGATCTTTGTCTTTGTTGATGTGAAAACGATAGATGAAGTAGTAATCCGCCATTCGTCACTTTTCGTCTTTCCAAGGGATTCGCTCCGTTCCAACATGCTCATACATCTTTAACGGTGTTGTTGTTATGCATTCTTAGCTCTTATGTCTTTAGTGTTGAAGATTCATGGTTTTGAGGTAGAATCTTTCTTGTTGAAATGTGATAAGGCTTTGAGCTTTCATCGGCATTCTGATGTATGTATGAGCACGTGGAAGTTGGTGTTCAAGACAGCATTTGTACCTGAAATAAGACAGTTAGCAATAATACAACCGGTACTTACAGGTTTGAACTAGAATTCGTCAACAGCATATTGTGACGACTCCTTCTAATTCGCGCCAAGGCCGTTCCTAATCGGATACCCTGTAAGGAGCTTACACGGGCATACCTAAGTACACCCACGATTAGGTGAGTCGCTGGAGATCACCCCACGACTGTAGACCGTTTGATACCATCGTAAACACTAAGCGTAACCCACAAGGAATTACCGAAGTGACCTGCTATCAGGGCTGTTTGATGTTGACCCTGGCAGGATTTCCGTTCAATCATTTGAGAGATACCTAAGTAAATCCCTCATGAACGTTCTAGGCAGATTTCTAAGATCTGCGAAGGACTCGATAATTTACAGTTGGTGTCCATTGATGTAAGACAACCAATGTAAGATTACTAAGTGTTCCTAAGAGATCTTTGATGTGTCTCGTGGCTCTAGACTCAATTGGTGCAACTTATGTGTAGAAATTTTCAACTCCATTTTTGTTTCTAAAAATGAATTTTAGCTTACAAGTAAAGAGATAGCTAGTGTATCATCTATCATCTTGACTTTTTTTTTTTTTTTTTTTTAAATAATATAATCATGACTAATAATTAAATAAGAGGTTTTTTTCTGGTGCAAAAAGTTTTATAAGACAAATAAGAGCTGGAAGATTTGTCAATGTATGAAACACGTGCATCATATTATTTTATTATGATGATCTTATTGCAATATTTTAAGATATCTTTGCCAACATGCTAGATGGTGCGAGACGAAGAATTAAATAATTTCACATTTATTCGATGTATTTCGCAATCTTTCAAACCAAATGACGTCCACAGATAAAGACCACTCTTGCGTTTGGTAAACATCTTTTGGATTTTCATAAAGGATTCAATAATAATAATTGTTTGGTATTTGGAGATTTTGAAATAACTTCACACCTTTAGACAATGGGTTTTACAAACCTTCCTTACCCGGTAGAGTTAGTGACCAAAAGTCTGGCTTTCTCTTAATATTTGTGTAAATTATATATATTTTTAGGGTCCGTTTGGTTTACAGGTGTGTTTAGAATTTGGATTTGGATTTTGATTTTGATTAGGGTTTGGATTTGAGTTAGAAGCGAGAAAATAATCATTATATAATTTGATGTATAATTTTATATTTAAAAAATTAATACCGTATATAAATATGATGAAGAGAGATATACTCACCAAATAGAAGTGGGACTCAATTATTTCTAAAACCCGGTAAAAGGGCTTTGTATACCATGGGGCCACTAGTCATCATGCCTGATTTATAAACCCAATTAGCAAAACAAACATGGTTTCGAATATTTAATCCTAAATCTTAAAAAGACAAGCACGTACCAAACACACCGTTACTTCTCTTTCATTTTAGCCGTATACGCAATTATTTTCATTTTTCAATTGGGACCCAATTGAATATTTATTTTTTAAATATCTAAATTTTTGTAACTTTTTCTATCCCACTATATAAAACAAACAAGTTTTTAAATTCAAATCCTAATCAATACATAAATGTAAATACAAACTGAAATCCTAATCCAAAAACCATCCACAAACCAAACGAGCCTTTAAATTTTCCTTCGAAAGATGATGGACTAAAAAATTTTAATTACATATTTCGTACATGTGGTTTACAGACAGTCGCACATTTGTCTTTTTTAGGCTCATACATAATCCTTCGATGTGGTTGCAAAATCTTGCATTGTTAGTCTTTTTGGCCAACGGCCGTTTGTTTTGTTAATTAAAAAAAAAAAAAAAAAAAAAAAAAAAGAAAAAAAAAAACTTTTTATAAATACCACATTTTCTTCCCTTTTTTACACTCTCTTCTACAACTATTTTCTAACTCAAAAAAATATATTACAAAACTACTAAAACCAAAACACCTAAAACCCAACGATAACGAAATGTTCCAACAACAACCGATCTTAATTTTCAATTACCTGGGTGCTCACCGCCTATAATTTTTGATCCGCTAGTTTCGCATACCTATCACAACCTCACCAATCTATTTATGTAAATAATCAGTTTTCTCCTCTATATAACCAACAACAACAAAATATTCATTTTCTCATCCGATGTACCCACAACAACAAGAATCTCAATATTATCGTCTGGAAATGCCACCACCGATGGACCAAGGTCAAAATTATCAACGATCTTCTCCAATTAACACTCTTAATCTTGATGATATGGATCCATTTTTTGGTAGTCAAGAGTTTTCTACGGCCCAAGGTTCGGATGGTTCATCCGGACCCGTTGAAACCGAGTCTCCCGTCAAAAGGTAGACTACACAAAGACGTCAACAAGCCAAGAAGACGGTGAATGACTTAGCTGAACCATGGAACCCTGCAGAAGAGGTAGCCTTGTATAGAGCTTAGATAACGTGTCCGAGAATAGCATTGAAGGAAATGCTAAAAAGGCACAAGGGTTTTGGACGGGAGTGCTAACAAACTTTGAGAAGGAAATGAAGGAATCAAAAAAGGATACGATTAAATTTTGTGTAAATGGAAAAATAGGCTTCGTCCTAAAGTTACTCAATTTTGTGCGATTTACGATATTGTAAAGGGAGGCACCAGAGTGGCGCAAATGAGACAACAATCTACGATCAACCGGTAAAAGAGGATCGTCCTATGTACCGTTCGCCCTTCACACTGACCGAATGTTGGAGAATTTTGAAAGACCATAGAAAATGGAAAGCGGTCGAAATGCCAAGGTTTTACGAGCAATCCAAAGAAGGAAAAGGTTTAAAGAAATCGCGTACATCGGAAAGCACCTCACATTATGACTCGGCACATGGTAGTTTTAATCTGAACGACGAAGAAGATAATTCAGATGAGGTAGAGGTTCAAGAGGTTCGACCAATGGGCCTAGACAAGGCTAAGAAGAAAGCATCAACCTCCAATGCTCGTTCAGAATATTTAGGTGCACCTGATCTTGTAGACAAGTTGGTCGCTAAATGAGAAAATGTCGCATCGGGTATGTTTTCCCATGGGCGGAAGCTTCGGTTGAATATTTGAGAATAAAGGCGCGGGAATTGCAACTGGAAGATCTGAGTCATTGGGAGCAAGCGGAATTAGAGAGACTAAAGCTTGCACAAGAGGAATAATTAAAACAACAGAGGCATGCACAAAGGCAACAACAACTTGATCTTCAACTTCAAATGTTTGAATTTAATATTAAAATTAATAATTAAAAAAATGACAAAGACATCATGTACTATAGTGAACCTCATGACCATTTAACCGGGAAAAAGCTAGAGGCATTGTTGACGATTAAGGAGAAAATAGCTCAACAATATGGTTTATACTATTAGTTTAAGTTTTTAAATTTTATTTTAATGTTTTTTTATTTTATTTAAATTAATATGTAACGTTTGTTTATCTTATTTAAATTATCATGTAATGTTTTTTAATTGTTCATGAAATTTTAATTAAAAAAGGTGTTGGGTCACCGGTAAGGTCGCCAATACCGGTCTTTGGTCTTGTGTTTGGTTTAGGAGGAAGAAAGCTGATGTGTCGCTAATATAGCAAAGTGTTCTAGTCATAGTCACAAGTAAGGTCAGCTCACCACTACTACTAGTCGATCTAATAGTAAATGACATATTCTGTTTCCATAAAAGTTCGAGAATAAATAAAGAAAAAGTGTTCAAGTGTTACCCATCCTGCTCTAGTACGTTTTGGCCAGTGCAAAGAAATACCCGTTTCAACCCATAATTCAGTTAATATATTGCGTCGGGGTGATGATAGTCTAAACTCTGAAAAACAGACTGAATTGAAGATAATAACCAAAATCGTACCAACTTGAAGCTGGTCGGTTGTGAACCAAAACGGAATTACGTAACAGGCCAATTTTATCGACTATGTTAACACGACTTGCAATAAAAAATATCAAAACGGTGTACAAAGTAAGCCAAGTCCGTAATGTTGATATTACATGAGACCTAGTTTCTTAAGCATAGATTTCAAATACAAACTCAATATTAGAAGTACATATTTGCGTGACTATAAATTTTAGCTTAGATACTTTGGTGAAAGTGGAAGTCGCAGTCTTTGCAGCATTCTACATATTGGCTTTCATTGACAAGAGGTGGGATGCTTTGTTCATAATAGAAAAAATTTGTTGGATCAACTATAGCTTTCACCATTGCCAACCTTTTGAAATTTCCCTTAAAATACTTGGTTCCCCATTTGGATGCTTGCAAGTAAGGTGTACCACATCTACCATTATTTGTACCCAAATCTAAATCCCTAAAGTTCAAATAAGCTCCCCTCGGGTTCTTGGACACAAATGGAGTCATATTGTCGTAAACCCTTGTTATTGAGGCAACATGTTTTTCAGAAATGTTAAACCCTTCTTCTGTCCATCCAACTATGTACTGCATGATGTACAAATTCCCTTCCCTGTGAGGGTATGGAGTTTTAATTTCATTTATTTTACTCATCTTCCCGCCATGTGGCTCCATTAACATAGTTAAGCTTTTATCTTCCAGACACCATTTTAAGAGTTGTCCTAGCGCCTCTTCAGGGATGGGTTTCTTCACGTAGTCTGATTTAACCTTAAAATATCTCTTAGCCGATGGTCTTCTTTCATTCAACGCTTCGACACTTTCTCCTTCAAAATTTAATGAAAAGTAAACTACTGATTCTATCCAACTCATTTCAATGCAATCTTTATCGTTTATTTCTAGTTCGGGAAATATATTGTCGATCATTGTTATCAGCTTGTTCGTTGTCCCCAAAAATAGCGAGCTGAATGTTACTTGTAGTGTTCTATTTTTCTCTCCAGACACTGAGACAGAACTTATTTTAACTCTAATGAACAAATCCTCACTAACATTGTAAGAAATATGCTGCCACTTGTTAAGAAGTTTAGTAGCACCTTCGTCTAGTTTTTTAGAAACAGTTAAACCCGTAACTATTGGTGGAACATAAACAAGATTGATCTTCCAAGCTAGTATAACCCCAAAACTGGCTCCCCCACCACCTCTGATTGCCCAAAACAGATCTTCACCCATCAAGCGCCGATCCAGGATAAGCCCATGCACATCAACAATAAGTGCATCGATTACGTTATCAGCAGACAAACCATATTTTCTAGCCAACATGCCGAATCCCCCTCCACTAAAGTGGCCTCCAATTCCCACTGTGGGGCATTCTCCAGCTGGAAATCCAAGAACATCACTTTTCTGAGAAATCGAATACAAAAGCTCACCAATAGTTGCACCAGATTCGACCCATGCAGTTTTATTGTCTGAATCAACTGTTACTAACCGTAGTCTGTTCAGATCGAGAACGATGAAAGGGGTGTGAGAAAATGAGGTGTAGGAAAGGCCTTCATAGTCATGACCACCACTACGAATTCGGATTTGAAGTCCAGATTCCACACTACATATGACTGCAGATTGTACATGGGAATATGACAAAGGAGTGATTATTGCTAATGGTTTTGGGGTTGTGGGGGTAGCAAATCTAAGGTTTCGAATGGTAGATTCAAGAACAGTAGTGTATGAAGCATCAGTAGGAGTAAGAACAATTTCTGATAAAACATTCTCAGAGATGCAATCCAGAAAGTTGCTAGAGCTCCTTGATGTCAAAAAACCAAGCAAAAGACTTGCAATAAATGAAGCAACTTTAGATGTAGAGTATTTCAACTCCATTTTTGTTTCTAAAAATGAATTTAACTCACTAGCTTAGAAAAGAGCTAGCTCGTTAGTGTGTCATCTATCATCTTGACTAATACGGAGTAATTAAATAAAAGAGAGTTATACTAGACAAATTAAAGTCTACGTCAATGTATGAAAGTATAAAACACATGCATAATTATCTAACTAAAATATGTTATTACAATATTTTAAATTATCTTTGCGACCAAGCTAGAAGGTGCGAGACGAAGAAATAATTGATGTCACATTTATTTAATGTATTTTGCAATTTTTTTAACCAAACGAAATCCACATGTATTCAGATTAAGACCTCGCTTGACAAGGGCTTAGCTTTCCCACGAGAGATGATGAAAGTCGTCATAACTCTATGTTAGTAAACACGTCCAAATTTAATCCTGGCAATCTGTACTCGTGATCTAAAATATCATGTAATTTTAAGTCGCATTTTATTTTATTTTAATTTTATTGGATTGTCTAACGGATACCCTTAGAACAAGGTTTAACATTATTATAAAAGCAAACGTTGACTTTATTGAATTAAAAAATCAGATTTAGTTATGGTAGTTTATTAATGTGTATTAAATGCGGTATACAATTTAATCGGTGCCCTCAGGGCACTTGTTAAACGAACCCTAATTTTATACATGCCAAATGTTAATTATCTATATTTAGATACTAGCAGGGTACCCGCGCATTGCAGCGGCGGGTACCCTAAAATAAAAATTTTCGATTAATAATATATTTTAGTTTATTATGTTCTTTTTGACAATAAATTTACGGATATCAAGAATTTTGTATAGCCCGTGCCCGTTTGGGCTCGAACCCGTTGGCCCGTGCCTGTTCGGGCTCGAGCCCGTTTGGTCTGCGCCCGTTCAAGCTCAAGCCCATTTGTCCCGTTGCCCGTTCGGGCTTGAATATTTGCATAATGTGCTTTATTATTTGTAGTAGTGAAATTTAATGCAGGAATTTTGTTTAATTTGGTTGTACAATATGCTGGATAATTTGTATTTCTTATTTAAGGGGTGTTTTAACAACTGTATTAATTGTATTTATTGACCAGTTAAATAATTGACTACATTAAATAGCATTAATGTAGTGTTTTGTTGTACATTATGCTTCTTGTCTTGTACGTCTGAAAATTATGTGCATTAAAGTGTTGTACATTATGTTTCTTTTCTTGTAAGTAGTAGTTATTATAGTAATTAATAACATTAACCACTTTAATAGCATTAATGTTGTAAGTCTAAAAATTACATCATGCTTATTTTGTTGTTCACTATGCTTATTTTGTTGTAAATCTGAAAATCGGTTGCAGCTATTGTACATTGTGCTTAAATGGTTGTAATTTCTGGTGAAGGGGTGTTTTTAATAGCATTAATGTTGTTTGATGGAATTTTGGTCTTAAAATGACACCACACTTTATTTTGTTGTACAATATACTTACTTTGTTGTAATTCTGAGAATTTGGTGCATTAAAGTGTTGTAAACCATGCTTAATTTCTTGTAAGTCTTAAAATTTTGGATAAAGAGTCATTCATGCTTTATATGTAGTATAGATACCAATTTCACTTAATGACTTGGTCTTGCCTCGTGCATTATGACATGGTTTTTTACCTCTAATGATCCGAAAAATTGATGATTAAGAAAAAGAAAATCAATATATATTGATATTTTGGATCGTATAATCATTGTATCTCTTATAGTTATTATATTTTACAAAATAAGTACATAAACTAAAGAAAAAGCATAAAAAGAAGTTAAAAAACAAAACAAAAAAAATCTTATATCTTTAGTTAAGCCAAAGAATTATGAGAAGAAGAAGTAGATTTATAGAAACTTTAGAGTTATTTAATACATTATTAAAGTTCATGGTTATTAGCATGGTTCTAAAAGGCTCGCAAAGGCGTGAGGTTTGGTCATGCCGTTACGTCATGTTGCCAAGCCGTCGTATGCCACGTCTTTTTGTAAACCTATATATATCAAATATAATATAAATATATAACTATTTTCATATTTTGTGCGGCTTTATGCCACGCCTTATAAACGTAAAAGCTTCGCCTTGGCTGCAAAGGCATGAGGCTTGGTCATGCCGCCACGCCTCGCGCTATTTATAACCTTTATACACTTGCCATTCAAAAGGAATCGTCTAATAACGGGAGTGTCGTTTTGATGGCATACTGATGCAGGATTTACAAACCAGGTTTTAAATTTATAAGTTGCTCGTCTACCTAAGGTACACCTAATGCACTATCGGGCAGTGTAGCCGGTCGTGTATGGTATAGCTAACGGTTAAGCCGAGGTCGTCCCAAGAGCTATGCGTGCGGATATTATCTAAGTCTAATGTCACTTGTTTTAAAGGGGATTTTAATGATTATTTTATTTAAACTAGCAAGTAAGTAAACGAATGTCAATCAGTAGGGAGAGAAGTGTGAACCTAATTACCACTCTTGTTATTAATATAACAAGCTTCTTATTACATGCATCCTATTGTTTTATCTGGGGATTCAAGTCGATAGACTCAGATGGTCAAATCGTCTAATTCTATCTTTCACCTTTCCCTATTCCGTAACCTAATGATTACAAGAGTTCGCTGGCAAATACAAGGTGAAAGAGTCATTAAGCGCCTATACTAACTTAGAATAGTCTAACAAGATGCGGCCGGTCGGAACTTACATCCCCCCTAATTCCTTAAGCAAATTGATTGGCTCTGAACAGTCAACTAAAACTGACCAAGGATTTGGTCAACTAAAGTCAAACAATTGAGCCAATACTAAGCCAAGGAGTATAGAATATTCATGGGTCGTTTAATCCCAACGAGGTGTGCAATTGTACAAAAACGGATCTGTGATCGGGTGATTTTGACTGGGAATGGGATAATAGTGATTTAAAACTAAGGAAAAATAAAGAAAATGATTCAAATGATTATTATCAACAAACACGTAAAACCAAATATCCTAGAAACGATTTAAGACCTAAAAAACGTACGTTTACGTTTAAATAAACGTCTATGTACAAAATTAAAAGTGAAAGAAGAGCAGTATTAATCCCTAGGGTATGAAAATTATATTTTTACAAACCTAATGAGAAAAGAAAATATTAAGAAAAATAAAATTATTTATTACACTATTTAATTAATTATTATTAATTAATAACTACTTAGTAATTATGTAAAATACACTAAAATACAATTTAATATTAATTTAAGCTAAATAGATGAAAATAAAATTTTGGAAATTCTAAAATAACCTAAAACTTATTTTAAAACTGAAAATATATTCATTACACTATTTATCTAATTATTATTAATTAATTACTATTTAATTATTATTTAAACTATCTTTGATTTTCTATAAATACTAAACAAACAAATAATAATCTGAAACTTTTTCTATAAATACTACAAGATGACAGAAAGTTAAGAAAAATATAAAAACAGCAAGTGCTTAATGAAAAAGTTGGAAAATAAGCTAAAAAACTAAGAAATATTAAATAGAAGCTATCACTATATTTAAAATGATGATATTGGATTTTTTTTTTCTTTTATAAACTATTAAATTACTGAAATAAAGCAACTTTAATGAAGACAAAAATTTTAGAATTAAAAATTAAGCAGAATGAAAGCTTGTTAGCTTAACAGTTTGAGCTTTTGGCTCAAATTGAGATTTTAAGCTCAACAACTGTCAAATAAGCTAATAGGAATGGGAGCAAAAGCAAAATAAGATGTAAATAAGTAAAAAGAACTGGGAATGAGCAAAGTGGAATAATGAAATACACTAATAAGCTTATGATAAGCAAATAAGCAATTCCAATATACACACTCAACCAAACAGGCCTGCAAGCAAATGGAAGGGCTAAATAAGCTTATGAAATAAGCTAGAAAGACAAATATAAGCCTGGAACTAACAAGTTGGGCTGGAAGGCTTTCCAAAAAGCCAAGGATCACAGTATGGGACCCACTAATGAGCTTATGACAAGCTTGTGAAAAAGCTTGTGAACACTGATGAATCAGTATTCACAGTGAAATGGGACAAAAAAGAAGCTATTAGCAGCCCTAGTGAATAAGCTTAAAAATGAAAAGTGAGCTTTGGACCAAGTAATATGGTGGATTGGCTTCTCAAAGAACCAAACTACACAAGCTAATTCCAAGTATTGAGCTTATTATGAGCTTATGAAAAAGGCTCACCTACACTGATGAGTCAGTGTAGGGCGTGATTTTAGGCAAACATGAGCAACAAAATAAGCACTGAGATTAAGCAGTATATGGAAAACCAAAAGCATGAACATCAACCTAGCCAGAAGGGCTTTCTAAAACAATAAATTACACAAGCTAACTCTAACTAATAAAGATTGCACAAGCTTATGAAAATGGTTTATACAACTGTGCACAGGGCACCTTTCAGAAAAAGTACTAATTAACAAGGACTCAATAAGCAGTTTAACAAGCAATCTAAAAATTATAAAAAATACTATCAACAAGACAAGCAGCAAAATAACAATAATCTAAAAGCACAAGACTTAACTCCTAAAATTAAACCCTACATGAAATTCCAAAGTTTATTCAAAAACTTTTTTCTGAAAATTTTGACTTTTTGAAATTACAAGCTAAGTTGACTAATATGAACTTTGATCCTAAATTACTAACTGATTATGATGAATTAGGCTAGTGATATGTGAAATTAAGCTAGGCTAACAACTTTTGAGCTTATATAATGAAAATGGACAAGTTAAGTACAACAGATAGCAAGATAAATAATAGACTGCCTTGATATTGCGATTCCCTCTGGCGATTTTTCCCCCTAAACTTCTGTTCGATCGTTCCTCTTTTTTCTGTCTACTTTCTTGAATTCTCTACATCGATCTACTGTGGATTCGTTTCTATATTGGATTCGTGTATTGTTTATCAAGAATTAGATAATTTTTGTAGAACCGATTGGTTAGGGTTACAGAAAATCGTTCTTTATCTTATTGGTTGTCTGTCGCACCAATTATAGTTTCTCTGATCATTATTCTTTCGTATTGGTGTGTCATGATGGGGGTTGGTTAGGTGCTGCTCTTTAATGTTTAAACCCTAACTTTTCATAAGTTAGGGTTTTTGTCGTTTTGGTTAGCTATTGTGTATGCGTTTCGTTTACTGGTTAGTACTAGGTTGGGGTGATTTGTTTCGACAGGTTGAGGGTTAAAGAGGGATGGAAAAAGGTTTCTTCAACAAGAATAGTGCTCGTAAGGGTACTAGAGATGTGGAGTCTTCTCCTAGTTTGGCCGATCAAACTAGTGGTTCGCAAACTATAGATACAATTGTTGGGAGTGGGAATACTAATGATGATGGTAAGAATTCTAGTGAGGATAGTTCACAAAATAAGCCTAAGCTCTCTTATGCTTCGATGTTTAAAACTAAGAATGCTTTTAAATCCGTGAACATTTGTGAGCTNATGAGATCAAAAGCAATTTTGACTTCTTAACCAAGAAGCATTGAATTTAATTGTTTAACTGAGTTATATGGCACTTATGTATCACACATCAAACAAGAACAACAATACATACACCCTTTAACACAGTTTAAGCAGCAAATCCAAACACCCTTTAAGAAGGTGATCTTGATTATTTTCAAAGCCAATAACAGATTAAGACCATAGAACTTATTTTAGAGTTTATATTATCATTCCATAAGATCATTTGAGCAATAAACATTAACAACAACTGCAAATAACATGAAGATGGCACTAAAGCTATTTTGACTGAGTAAATGAAATTTTAAGCAACTATGAATTTCAAAGAACAAGTTACTTATTTTAAGCTATATTATGATTAACAAGAACAAATTCAACATAGAAACACAGATCAAAATAAGGATAAGCAGCTTATATAGTAAAATGAAAAAAGGTGAACAAAGGCTTACAAATTGCAATCCAAGTTAGGACCAAGAACTAGGGACCTTAGAACCAACCTATAGGATCTCCACAGAACCACTAACCCATGGCCATCCACAATTCACCATGCTCCAGCCATCTTCATCATCATCATGGAATTTTTGATTTTCTATCTATTTTATGTATTTTTTTTGTATTTCTACTTTTTAACTCTAAACTGAATTTTAAGATATCTAATAGCTTGAATAAGCTATCTAGGAGCTTAAGTGATCAGATTGAGTCCATAACATCCACTACAACAACATTTTAGAAAATTGAGAATTAAAGCTTGAAAATGCAATAAACTGAATTCGTACTAAACTTGTAAGATTGATTATTGAAAAAGGTTCACAATACACTGAGAAAGCTAAATTTAACACTTGAAAGCTAAAACATACACTGGAAATTGAAATTTATCTAATTCGACACTAAGAAAATTAAATTACTCTAGTTCTCCTCTCCTCTTGCTTCAATGCTTCCCTTTATAGATAATTTGAGGCCTCCACTTGATTATGAATCTATCCCACTCATTTTGAACCCTTGGATCACACGAATTCATCCTAGCCGTTTAAAGGTACTTTTGGCGCCAAAAGTCCTACAAGTGGCTAGGAGCAGTTTTGTTGCAATTAAAGAACTTTGGAGGTTTGTAGATGTGGAGGGGACAAGGAAAGGTAATCTTTAATTAGCAAGTAGGGGGAAGGTAGAAACCATGGTGGTTTTGTTGTTGCAGTGTGGGAGGAGGCATGTGGGGGGAACATGATGCACAGTACCTGGTTTTGACTCTGTTGACTGGGGGAGTTATAAAACGTGGGGTTTTGTTTTTATTTTTGGGTCGGGGGTGAAGTTGGGCCAAAGGGGTAGGATTGGGTTTTGGGTTATGTTTAACAAAAAGGGTTTGGTTTGGTTTGGTTTAGTAATAAGCAAAACCCAAGGACGAATAATGCAATTTGCTGAAACTTTGAGGGCTGAAGTTTCCAACCTTCCAAAGCTTATCACAAGGACCAATGTTGCCAAACTTCATTAACACAAGGACCATTTATGAATTTTCCACTTTTAAATACCCAAGGACCATTTTTGTAATTTTCCAAAAGTTCAGGGACCTTTTCTGCCATTCACCCAAAAATTCATTCAAGGACCAATTTTGACAACTTAAAATATTTCAGGGACCTTGAATGATAAAACTCCACAATTTTGAACTTCAGGGACTAGTTTTGCCAATCTTTGAAAGTTGGGGGACTGAAACTGCCAATTATGCAAACTTTGTTCGTTTTTCATCTGTTTTTAAACATTTTGCATTTGAGACATATAAAACATGATCCTTGGATATTTTCTGCATTTTGATGCGTTTTTGAGTGTTTTCAAATGTTTTTGCAGTTCAGATTGATCAAAAATGATGAGTGTTTGAGCACTCATCACAAATCAGCTTGGTAGGTGGTCGTTCGTTGAAATTTTCACACAAATGGTGATAGTCCTATGGTCAATTCCAATCACAAAACACACCCTTATCTGCTATCGGTCCTATGGTCAATTCTCCTAGCCTCAATGGAACTACCAAACATCATTACTACCGAAACAAAGGTGTCCTAAGACATGTTAAGAAAGTATACAAATAAACGAAACAAATGCAAGAAAACTAGATCATATTAATAACAATTTCATAACAAGGCTAACACCAAAGGTGTTTAGCCACTCATGTTCATAAATGCAGAAAATCTAATGTTTGACATGATTAATGAAAACATAAATTCAATACAAAGAAAAATGAATGATAAAACTTATGCTTGTAGCGTGAATTCTCCCTTGGAAGAAGCTTGTATGCTCGCAGAACTTCGTCCTCCTTGCACCCTAATTCCTTCCCTGACTTCTAGTGGTGAAAAGTGATATATAAAATTCGGAATTAGGGCAGGTATTTATAGTGCCCGACTATGCTACGGCGTAGCAATTATGTCAAGCTACGTCGTACCCTTTTGTATTTTCTGACTACGTCGTAGCTAGTTGGTGTGCTACGGGCGTAGAACTCTCGTAGTGGCATCTACGGGGTAGCTAAATGAGGAATTATGCTGTAACTTCATCAAAGATCACGAAAATTCTTCTAAGTATTGGAATGAAGATCTATGGCGTAGTTTGAATGAAAACTGCGCCCGTAGAAGTCTCGTAGTGGTATCTACGCCGTAGTTCATAAAGAGAATATGCCATAGGTCTTCGGTCAGCGTTGACTNCGAACTTTTTTTATTACCAATATAGTCATTAAAACTGGCTAATTTTTAACGATATAGTAAATATGCTAACAGGCTACCTGGTAAACCGGTAACCAAGCTTATTTGGCATTTATTTTTTATTTTTAATGCTTATGTGTAAGCTTATGTGGCATATTTTTGCTTATGTGTGAGCTTATGTCATCAATACTATCATTGCTTTCGGGGTCCACCACAAAACCACCATCTTCTCCGGCAACCACCAGCTTCTCTGACATTTTTTCCGGCAACCATCATCTTCTCCAGCAACCACCATATTTTCCGACAACTATCAATTTTTTTCATTTAACAATATTCCATAGATCTAAACTCTGGATCTTAATTTGCATCTCAAAAACATAAACACAAACATATGTAATGAAACCCATTTGTTTGCATAAAAATTTAATAAAAAAAACTCAAACACAAGTTTAAACTATATAGCAAGTTACGAAAATTACCTTAAACTTTTACTTTTTATAACTTTTTTATATAATAAACTTTGTTTATCAAATATCTAATAAATATTTTTAAATTTTCTTATAAAAATATATCTATAAAAACGTTTTAAAATTTAAATAACATGAGCCCAATATTGCAATACTTTTAATCTACGTATGATTTTATAGAGAAGTAACTGAAAATTTAAAACCAACTTCTTATTTTTTTTAAAAGAAATTAATGGTATACTAAATGAACTTTTATGTTCTTATTATTACATTAGTGTGATAGATTAAGAATATGAATTGCATTATATTGTACAATTTAGTTATATGAAAACGCATGAATATCAAATTATATATATAAACATATATAATATTATTGTGTAAAAATTGTAAATTAATTAAATGATTTTAGTGAATATAATAAAAGTTTTATTGAACAACATACAGCTGTAATGCGCGAACACTTTAACCCTCGTCTTAAACATTTATAAAGTTGAAAGAAAAATTATTAAATTTTGCAACTGTTTGCACTCGAACCTTGGATGGATGGTGTCCATTTACATTGATTTTACTATTCGGTTAGAAATTACTTTGTTTAACATTTTCATCAATCAAGCATATATTGTACATCTTCAGAAAATGACAAAGCAATTATTGCTTATAAGTTGTAAATAACACTTTTAGAAGTGTTATAAATCTGAAAGTACAGTTATTTAGTGTGTGAACATTAGCATCAAATATTCATAATGAACACATTAAACTATTATGCCACAAAAATCTTGGAATACGATAGTAACCACATAATTAACATGAATGAGTAAAACATACTCGAAGCGGAATCGAATGTTAACATGATACGGAGAACACTTTAAGCACAAACTAGTTTCTCCTTGACCCACTTGAGTGTAGAGAGCTAGATGGATAGCTAATTATTCTACTTTATTTGTATTAGGGTGGAGAAATAACTAGTTTATATAGGGCTTTTAGGTTAGCATGTTCATCAATGTCAACATATGTAGCGGTCAAGATATAATGTACCATTAAGAGTATTCATCATGATATTGACCTAGTTTTATTACACCATTAGTACACATTGAAGTATAGGCAATCTGCAAATCAATATAGGATATATCAAAGGACAATAGCATGTCACTTTCTTACATTCTCTCATTTGACATGATATTCCTTAATGGTATAACATAATGCTAGCAAATTAAATCTTATTAACCGTTAACATCATAAGTATCCTGACACAACAAACTACATAAATGAGGATTATGACGGCCATACACAGTATACTCGTATACTCCCTTCCATATATCACAACATTATGAGATCATGCTAGATTCATAAGTTATACTCCCGCCGTCCCTAAATAAGTGTCCACTATTGACTTTTAAAGTCTTCCCTTTTAAACTTTGACCTTAAATTATTTTAGTTGTGTTATGTAATACTTGATGCAAAATGTTGGTCCGATATACTTGTGCAACACCATGAATTGTATAAACAAAAGTTTGAGCAAATAATAGATATGTACATGGTTACACGATCTTGACCATGATCAACTAATAATACCCATTTGTATATTACAACTGTAATAGTCTCACACTAGAGGTTGAAGGTGAAGGCTTTTACGGGAGATAGTTGCGGAATACTATCTCTAGTAATGACAAATACTTCTCTTCAAATTATGAAGAGGGGGATTCCACTTAGAAGAGGAAGTATGTTCTAAAGGTGGAATCGTTACCTATCACTACTACTAACCTCCCTTTATAGACAAAGGAAGAATTGTTAGTAGTTACAAGAATAGTAATAACTAAACTAGAAGCAAACTGAAAGTTAAGGTACATGTGCACTTGTGTGGCTAGGGATGCTTTAATGTGCTGACATCTCTAGTACATGCAAGTTGCTTTCCCTGCTCTCGATGAATCCTTATCTTCCCAAGGGTTTTCCCGCTTTACTTTAGCTCAAATTACTCCCGGCTAAGCGTGGCTGAGTACTTTAGTCAGCTCCAAGCATACACTTTACAAGTATGTTGAAGGAATACTCTGAGTGTATCTGATAAGTGCAACTAGTTACAAAGTTTTCAATCAGTTTTAGACTTTGTCTCTACAAAGTACTTCTGTTGTAGCTGAGAAGGTACAAGGCATATCTGATGTATTTGTCATCAGATATGTGAACACTAAGTGAGTCCTTTTAGACCGGTGTACTTCCATTAAGTGGTCTTTCACTCTGACTTCTCTGAGGTTCACTCATGGTGTTTTACCTATGAGTCTTTTGGATAGCTGGTTCGTTGTATTTTAGTGTGCAAAACAACAAGTATTCAAAAATATCAACAAAGTGAAGTCAAAGTTATCGTGAGTGACAACAAGACGTGGAGAAATACAAGTAAACCTTTTAGGAAAAAGATTACCTCGTAAACTCGTGCAATGTGATATTTGTGAGACCGGGAAGTGATTTCCCGAGTCGTACCCCAACGAGGTGTGAATGGAAAGCTTCGTGAAAGATCGAGATTAAAGACTTGTATGTTTGGTTGCGAAAGATTGTTTGGTTTTATGGTACCATCTAAGGTACATACAGCACCCCAAAAGACTGTAACCCTTAAGAGTGGTATACGTAAACGTAAAAAATATGACGTGTGTTTAACGTTAGTTAATGACTAGGAATTACGGGTAGTTAGCACTGCGCTAAGCTATGTATTAAAATAGAGTCGAGAAGCTTACAGTAGTGAGTCGAGAGAATGTGTGTCGAGTGAGAAAAGAAAGCGAGAGAACCAAGCAACTCCTAAACCACTAACCGAACATAACCCCAAACTTAATATTATCCCCAAGCTTCCATGTTAACCCAAACTCTTTCTTTCTTGCTTGCTTCCTCTTGTGGTCGATTACTAGTGAGAGTGAGTGATAGTTTTTGTTGTTGCTAGTGTAAGAAGAATGACTACAAGGCTTCCCTTTTTATAGCTACAAGGAGTAAGGCTTTATGATTATTTTAGTTAAGCTATGCTAAGCTAAAAAAAATGCATGTTTGCTAGTGTTAGGGTGGCTTGTGGTCGGCTGAACAGGAAAACAAAAAGAAGAGAAAACAAAGTATGACATTTGGATTAAAATATATGTAGTCTAGTGTTTTTAGGTGGAATAGAAGTAAAAGAAAAAGGTGATGGTGTTGTGGTGTGTTGGTCTACCGAAAACAAGGGGACAAGAAATAGGCAGGGGTTCAAGTAGTTTAATATTGTGTATAGGCTATTGATGTGAAAAGAGTATGGTGCATGCTTGTGTTGTCACTTAGGCGTGCAAAATGAGGAAAAAAGAAATGCTTGCTTGTTATCAAAGAAATAAAGCATGGTCTTAAGTATGGTTCTATGAATAAAATACTAACTAGCTAGATGGAGCATGGAAGACACAAAAGACTTTTTTAATATAGCTAGTGTAGGTCTAGGGAAAAATGAAAGTGTTGGTGCTTTGTACAGTAGCAAGAAGAGAAAGAAAGTACGAGTTGAATTGAAAAAAAATACTATGTGCTCATGTCCCTGTGATTCGTACAGATAAGAAAAGAAAGAAGTAGCATGTGTTGACCAATATTTCTAAAGTGTTAAGATGATGTTGTTCCATTTTTGTGTTATAAATGGTGTAGTTACTTCCATACAAATAAAGTGTATGTATTGGTGGGGCTCGAGGTATACAACAAAAGCAAGGGAAATTTTGACCAAAGTTTATTGTGTTATTATTTAGTGTACTTCGGTTAATGTTTGAGCTTAAAAGGTAGTCGTGGTGCTCTGGTTTAGCGTTTTCGAGCAACAATGCGAAAACTAAATTTTTATGATCAAACAATATAAAAACAATATTATTGACTATGAAGAAAAATAATTATCAGACTTAAGCCATAACTAATGTGGTGTCGGTACGCGTCCGGTGACGGTATGCGCGTGAGCCTGTTCGAAGTGAGATATGAGATATGCCGCGAACATATTTCATAATTGTGTTAATTAAATAGTAGAGCAAAAAAAAAGAAATTTAACCCTTAAAAGTGGTATATTTTAATGCCGTTAAAATGAAATAACTTTGTGGGTTAACTTAAAGTTAATGACTAGGTTAAATTACGGCGGGTAGTTAGCAGCCTGTGAGGAGGGGGCAAATTGAAATTTATTGAACCGTTAACATCATAATGGTTATCCTGGAGCGACACCCACACCACGGACGGTTTACTGATAGAATGAGCATCTTGGTATTGAACGGCCTATACCACCAGGGCCATCACCTGCCCGCATACTCCTTCCATCATATCCACAACATGAGTGGAGCGTGGGCGAGTCATGTTAATTTCATATAGTTGATCTCTCCGCCGTCCCTAAATAAGTGTTCCACTTATTTGACTTTTAAATCTTCCTTTATTAAACTTTTGAACCTTAAAATTATTTTAGTTGGTGTTATGTAATACTTTGATGCAAAAATGTTGTCCGATTATACTTAGTAGAGCTAGCAGGGAGCTACAACCATGGTTATTGATCCAATTGGATTGGGCATGTATAAGACAAAAGTTTTGAGCAAAATAATAAATTATGACCTATTAAACCACCTGCTATCTAGCGAGCCGACTAGCACTGATGTGAAACCAACTGAGATTCAAATGCATCAAAAAGATAAAATACCACAAC
>LBNU01027343.1:24264-44532 GCA_014162995.1 Artemisia annua | reverse complement strand
TATTATTACCAAATGATCAACCAAACCTCAAAGTGAGGTTATACAATAGTATATATAGGTGTGAAGTCTAGGGCTTTCTATCTTATACATATTTGGCCCTTCGACTTTCTAGTTATTGAATATTGAACATATAACTTCTTAGAATACTTTCTAACGCAACCTATTACATGATTCAAGAATATAATGACCGACACTTCATAATATAAAAAATACAATGCTAACAAAAACTATGATCCTAACATTTTGGATAGCTGATGATGTTCAACTGTGTTGATCATTCAGTCAAGGGTAAACTTTGCTCTTTGATTTACCCTGTTGACTATGTCAGAGAAAGAGTTTGGATCTCTGACGTGATCAGCTATCCTGAACTTAGGATGATTTAATGTTTTAAATGCATGTGAGGGATAGTATGGTCAAAATTTGACACAACACAAAATATATGAATAGATTAGGTTTTAAATGTATTTTCATTAGTATAATTTTCATTAAATAATACGTAACACAAATGAAATAATTTAAGGTCAAAGTTGAAAAGAAAAAACTTTAAAAATCAACACTTGACATTTATTTACGGATGTAGGGAGTATATAAACAACATGCAGTCTACATACTTGTTATGATAATACCTACACATTTCTTATTCAAACACAAATGCATGCATAATAACATAATTAATAAGAAATAAAATCAGAAACATTTTTATTGAGCTCAAGAGTGTTTAGAACATCATAATTAGTTATCAATACAACCAAGACCCAACCTAGGAATAGGTTACATAAATGTCTTTGGTGGTAAACCCTTGGTTAGAGGATCAACAATCATGAGATCTGTACTAATGTGTTCTAGATACACTATTTGTTTCTGAATTTCCTCTTTCACGATAAAGAACTTTATATCTATGTGTTTTGCACCTTTAGAATACTTATTGTTCTTAGAGAAGAAAACTATTGCGGTTTCACAATAAATTTTCAGCGGCTTGCATATTGTGTCGACAACCCCAAACCCTGAAATAAAGTTCCGCAACCATAATGCATGAATAGTAGCCCCATAACAAGCTACAAATTCTATTTCCATGGTGAATGCAACAATGATAGATTGCTTGGCACTTGATAACGCTCAAAGTTAACATGTTTTTAGTCGCGTTATTATTTATTTTACGCATGGAAATTGGTCATATTTGTATATATTTGTTACTTAATCGTGGAAAAGTGTGTGTTACAGGAAAAGGAAGAAAAAGACGTAAAAACGATCAATAAACGAAGATTTATGCATGTACGAAGAATTCCTGACAAATGAAAGTCTCTTGGAGTATATTCGAGAAGATTAAAGTCATGAAGTTGTCACTCCAAAGACTCAAGAATAAAGTACAAGAAGGAAAACGAGAAGTGAAATTAAGAAAAGAAGCTAAAACGAAGAATTATTGGAAGACTCGTTGTTCCCGACACACCTTCACCATTTTGGCCATAAGTTGAGCATACGAGCTCCGTTTGACCTCCCGTTTTCGGCCACAGAGAGCTAAGAGAAAGATCTACAACTTTGATGTTATGGTTTTCTACCAAAATGCATCCATCCGATCGGATGGAGAGAAACCGATCGGATGGATCAAAATGTCTCATCCATCCGATCGGCATGGTCCCGTATCCGATCGGATGGATGATTCTGACCTCCCCAAGTTATTTTTAATGCTTATTTAAGTGCCATTAAGCCCCAAGTCCGATCATGTCTCCATAATAACTCCATTTACTGCTATTTTATGACACTTAGTGCCCAAGTTACTTGCTTAGAGGCTAAGGCTTGATTTCTACTATAAATAAGACCACTTTGGCTTGGTTCCAAGTGTGCAAATCAAGCCTCCACCCTCAAGGACGAATTTCCACCAAAATAAGTGTGCAATTCGAGCCTCCACCCTCAAGGACGAATTTCCACCAAAATAAAGGTACAATTCCAGCCTCCACCTTAAAGGAAGAATTGTCACCACCTTATCTCACCCAAAAGACCATAAACCTCTGCCGTTCATGGATGACGTATCACCAAGTATTGGAGTGATTCTCTAGTTTGGTTAGAAGTTGTAGTTGATTGGAGGTTTGAAGGTTGCTACAAATATTTTACCTTTGCCTATTGTAATTCATACTTTGGGTAAACTCTTGTTACTTTTAAGATGTTGAATGTTATATTTCATGTTTGGTTCTTTGTGTTTCATGTGATGCGTTATGATAGTGATAATCTCTTAATGCTTGTTTGGATATTATGATAACTTGTGATAAAGGGATGTTTGGATACAATTAGTGTTTGTTTGGTTTATGATGAAAGACATCATATTTGGTTAAATTATAACTTGTCTTGTTTATTATTTTGATTAACCATTGTTGAGTCTATAGTCGAAAGAATTCTCAATAGTGGTTGATTTCAATTCATTAGTCGACGAATGGTTTTGATCTTATACTTTGTGACGATTGTATAAGAAATTTAATAAACATAACATGTAAAGGTTTAATTTGGATTATCGGTCGAAAGACATCTTTTGAATATGTGTTTTCATCATCTTTCAAGTAAATGGTACTTAACAAATTAATGACATCAAAGTTATGTGTCGAAAGAACTCTTTGTTTGTTTTGGTTTAGGTATAAGGCTCATGACATAACCATTTGATTGAGGCTTATGCATATTTGATTTATAAAACACTAAATTATTATTGGTTATTTTGGCCGAAAGGATTACCTTTGATAATATGTTTTCCAAACTAAACATCCTAATATCCATGTAATCATTTGCCCAAACATGTATGTTCTTTGTGTGAATGTTCTCATATTGCTTTTATTGTGGTTTGATCCGTGACAATCATAACCACCAACTTGTTACTTGCTTAAACAAACAAACAACACTTGAGTGCAACCTAGTCTCTTGGGACGACCTCGACTTACCCACCTTTACTACATCGGACGAGTATACTTGCTCGTATGTGCTAAATAAATAATTGGATAAATCGTGTTTATAAATTTTAAAACCTGCACTAATAAAACGCACATCAGCACTTTTCTAGGAAATAGCTCCTCCACCCAATTGAAACACATAGCCAAACATTGACTTTACATTATCCTTGCACCCAACATAATCAGGATCAATATATCTAACCACTTCTAAGTGATTAGACCTTTTATATGTAAGCATGTAATCCTTTGTTCCTTGAAGATATCTCAATATTTTCTTTGCAGGTTTCCAATGATGAATACCAGGATTACTTTTATATCAATTGAGCATCCCGATCGCAATACTGTTGACGGGTGCAAGTTTGTAGATACATTAAACTGCCTACAACTGAAGCAAATGGAATGTTTTCCATTTCCTTTCGTTCCACTTCGTTCTTTGGAAAATTTAAGACTAAATTTATCTCCCTTCTTAATAGGGACTATACCATCCGAGCACTTGCACATATTGAATCTCTCAAGAATCTTATCGATATAGGCTTTTTGATACTGTCCTAATAGACCTTCAGATCTGTCACGGAATATTGAAATTCTGATCACATAGGATGCCTCACTCATATCTTTCATTTCAAAATTCTTAGAGACATATTCTTCATGTATTATAAAATAAACCAAAATCATTAGTCACAAGTAAAATATCATCAACATATAGAACCAAAAATATAAACTTGCTCCCACTGAGCTTGTGGTATATACATCGAACAACAATGATTTCTTCAAAACCGAAAGATTCAATGGTATCATTGGATTTAATATACCATTGTCTAGAAGCTTGTTTAAGTCCATATATTGATTTCTTTAATTTACACACTATCTTTTCTTTACCATCAATGAAAAACCCGGCCTTCAGGTTGTTCCATGTAAACATCCTCCTCAAGATTTTCATTCAGAAAGGCGATTTTCACATCCATTTGATGTAGCTCTATGTCAAAATGAGCTACTAATGCCAATATTATTCTCAATGATTACTTCTTTGAGACGGGTAAAAAAGTCTCGTTGCAAGTCTAGCTTTATATCTTTCATCGTTGCCTTTAGAGTCGCGTTTGGTCTTAAAGACCCGTTTATAACCAAATCGTTTAGAACCTTCTGCAAGTTTACGAGATCCCAAACTATATTTTGAGCCATTAGTTTTAACTCTTTTTTCAGCATCAATACACATTACAAACTTATCACTTTCTATGGATTGTGAAAAAGATACAAGATAATTAACAATGTCAATATCAAAATCTGTCTCTTGTAAGTAACTATATAATCATTAGGAATAGATGACTTTCTAACCCTTGCAGGTTTGTTTAATGTTATTCCAACTGGTTCACTTATTTGATTGGTAAGTTATTTTCTTCATGGGTGTTTGTTCATTATTCAAATGTTGTTCTTGATTTCGAAATACGAGAACAACATTCAGTGCAGTTTTGAATTTATGGACATTCATGGGTGATGGTCATTATCCTTTATTTCGTCAATATCTACAACTTGATTTTCAACACTCCCACTAACTTCACCATTTTCTAGAAATTTGGCATTGCCCGTTTTAACAATTCTAGAACTGTGGTTTGGACAATAAAACCTATACCCTTTGGACTTCTTTGGGCAACCAATAAAGCAACCGCGTATGGTTCGAGAATCCAATTTATTTTCTTGTGGATTATAAACTTGTGCTTATGCTGGACAACCCCAAACATGCATGTGTCTTAGATTAGGTTTCCCTCCAGTCCATAACTCAAAAGGAGTTTTTGGAACTGACTTACTAGGAATCCTATTTAACAGATACACTGCGGTTCTAAGTGCATACATCCACAAACTTTTGGGCAAAGAGGATTTACTTATCATGCTCATAATCATCTCCATTGATGTTCTGTTTTGAATTCGCCTTTCTGCAACTCCACTTTGTTATGGTGTGCCAAGCATGGTATACTGAGCACATATGCAGCGATTTTCGAGTAACTTTGCAAAGGGACCAGGACACTGTCCAGATTCATCATACTTTCCATAATATTTACCATCTCTATCATATCTTACAATTTTCACTTTTTTGTCTAGTTGCCTCTCAACCTCGTTTATAAACACCTCAATGGGATTTATAGATTGAGATTTTTCATGCAGCAAATAGACATATCCATAATGTGAAAAATCATCTAAAAGGTGATAAAACATTTTTCTCCAATAAAGGATGGAGTATCAAATGGTCCACAAATATCAGTGTATATAATTTCAAGGAGATTACTGCTTCTTGTGGCACCTTTCTTGCTATGTTTGGTTTGCGCTTACCCTTAACGCATTACACACATAAGCCAAAACTAGTGAAGTCTATTAATCCAGTCAAATTATTAATATTCCAGTAAATAACTGAATCGTGGATAGGAAACTCCATTAGTGACCTACCCCAATTTATTGTAGAAATTTTTTGGGGATCAATGGTTGGACCATGCAAACTAGAAATACTTTTTCTTGGATTAAGGAGCAGATTACTCGATATATTTCCATATCGCTCATGATGTATATCATAACTCGTACATCCATTTCAAATGCATATCCCATTTTTGCACAGCAGGGTTATGAAAATCCACGAGAAGAACAAAAGACCTTGTACACATAATGGATATTGAAGTACTATTTCTGCATCTCCCTAACCAAATCCGCCCACATTAGGATTACTTGTTAACGGTTGATCCAATTTGATAGATTCACCTTCTGAAACAAGAAGTTCTGGCCCCAGAGGGATAATATCAACCACTTGACGTCCATCAGATGCATCTGTAATCTTTCTTTGGATATATGACCTAAACGTTTATGCCACAAGAAGGTAGAATTTTCTTTCACCATGCTACATTTCATTCCAAAATTATGATCAACAATAAATAGAGATTCAGAAAAAAAGCATTATCAAGTTTCAATTTATTAAAATTACCGATAAGAATACCATAACTAATAAAGGATTTATTCTTATAGTTTCTCTTACACTCTGTTTTCAAGTATTTTTTTGGAATGAAATGTAAAGGAGAGAAAGCAAATTAAAGAAAAGGATGTGAGAGGAAGTAAATGTAGTAAAAAAAGATGGTGTTCTTAAGTTTGGAGTGAAGAGGAAATGAAACATAATATGTTAAACACTTTTTTATATTTGTGAGTTTACATTTAATATAATACCATTATACACACACAATAAGTACAAATTGGTGAGGGGTACTTTTGTCACAAACCTTTTTGTATCTCTCTTTACTTCACTTGCAGCCCGAATATGGGCAGAAAGTTTTACTTTAAGAGATCGAAGAGCCATATGTCATTTTCAATTACTTCCACTAACTTTACTTACTTCAAAAAACTAAAGAACATGATTTTTTTTGTGATCCTTCATTTACTTCCCTTTCTTTCCACACTTCAAACTTGAGAACACACTGTTAGTTAGCATTTATAGAAAACTTATATTGTTTCCCAACTAAATACACCCATAACTTTTCTTTAACGAGGATAATAGAGGCTCGCACGTTACTGCAAGTTCCTATAGGCGCACGTGTTTCTGTGAGTTCTTTTTCCGTATATCGAATCGTAAAAGACATTTTTTTTATGAATATTATCTACATATTTCGATTTTATAAAAGTTTTTGATTTATGATCTTACATATTTTTTAGATGTAATAATGATAACGGGTTCAAATTTTTCAAGATTGATTTGGTTTTTAAATATCCGAGAGTTTTATTATGCATGTCTCCGGTCATCTCTACGCATTAATGTGATTTTAACCATGAAAAATGTTACTTTATCTCTTATTAATAAGTAGTATTATTTGAAAACCAAACACTAATGTTTATTAATAAAAAGAGTGGCTTATGTTATTGGTTAGTAGAATAAATAATTGGCTTATAATGCATAACAAAAACATGCTAAACTCCGTTATCTTCTTGACATTTCGTTCCTTTTTGTGTTACTATTTATTAGAGTTCTTTAAAAGTGTATCCTCAAGTTTATTTTACAAGTGAAAAGGAAAGGAAGTGAAGGGACATAAAAATATTTTGTGTTCTCAAGAATTGTTTAAGAAATAATGGAAAAGGAAAGTACAAAAAGTGAAGGGAGATATGATGTATTTTGACTCAAAAACCATCCGCCCATAAGATATATTTGCTTCTTCCCAACTAGATCTCACTTTATCAGTTTCCACCATCTACTAAATTGTCAACAAAATCTTGGAGAACAATTTATAGGTTTGTTGGATGATTCTACACAAGTTTATTTATGTCAACCATTTGTTGAAAGAAGGATTTCTATGATACGTTACTGGAAGAATCTTGTCGACATTTTTATATTTTAATTTATGATGGTAATGGATTTTCATTCATTATTTTCTGTAAGGCGGTGTTTCTTTTGATCTCAACGTACATGGTTTACTTTGAGGATTTAATGTATACCGGATGTTTAGATTTTTTTCTTCTTAAAACTTTCTTAAAAGATATGATCTTACAAATGGAACTCCGATAATCTTAACGACCTTGATTACAATAATTTTAAACTAGAAAATTTGAAACCTTTGTAAAACAAAAAGTGAAAACTTTTTCTATAACACACACTTACCAAATTATATAAAAACTTCACTCGAGGTCTAAAAAAGTAAAAAGTCTAGAACATAGTAAAAAAAAAAGGGTTTTCCTATTAATGCCATCTGTCTTATTTTTTACATTCCGGGATCATTCTGCACTCATTTTTATAGTACATTATGGGATCCTTGCCCACTCATTTTTATAGTACAATAGCTTTTTATCAATTTTTACTCTGTATTTTTATCAGTTAAATACTTTTGGCTTATAAATTTATAATTTTTTTCTTTACATTCAGTTTTAATTTTTTTAATAATAATAATAAAAAAAAAAAAATCAAAAAAACATGAGAGAAGGTTATTATTGGTGTTTCAGGGGTACAAATAACCCAAGAATCTACCTTAATATTCTTTCCTAGAAGTTAAGTTAAACAAAAACAAAAGCTTTAAAAAACACAAACAAAACTAGGGTTCTTGTGTTGTACGGTTTTTCTTGAACATAAAAGTTGCCGTCTTGACTTTTCCTTTCACTCCAAGATTAATTAACATCTTCAATCTCAGGTTTGTCTCTTTACAATTTCATCAATCTTTAAATTCTTTGTACATTGTCTTTTGATATCTATGTTGCATTATGAAATTTGAGATTTAATGTTCAAGTCTTGTTTTTTAAAATATGATTTTGTTGATGTTATAATGGGTATGTTTGGATGTATAAAAAGATAGGTCTACTATTGATATTGTTAGGTGATTGTGCGTAAAGTAGGATCATTTATTGATATGTGATAACGGACGAGAACAATGGCGGCTAATAATTAAAGTGAGCAGAGTTAGAAAGGATGTACAAGAAAGTTTACGGGTTAGGGTTAGGTCTTTTGGGTTGACCCGCGAAGCCGTTTAACCTGTTTAGCTCGTTTAGGTGAACATGCTAAATGGGTCATCTTTGGATTAGTTGTAAATGCATTAGGGGTGAAACATATGTCTGATTAGTTAAACCATGGTGTTCGGATTGGGTTGTTCTGACCCGCCAACCCAGATTGTTACCCTTAGGGTTTTTGTGGTTTATCCAATTAGCGTGACTGACCTATGGCCGAACTAGGAGGTCAATTTTATTGATATGAGATCGTGTTTACGGTTATATGGTTTATTCCTTGTTAATCAGTTTCCGCATTCAATTTACATGTAGATATTGCATATAGTTAGAGTACTTGCTTTACATATGTTTTCTTCATAGAATCAGTTTAGTATATCACGATTAGAACGTTTTGCAGGATTGTCTATTATTACTTCCCATTAAATGCTTGATGGAGTTGATGACTTGACCGTATTTTGATGCATATTGTTTCTATTAATCTGTAGATTATTCACATAGGGAGTAAGGAAGGATAAAGTGACAACATAAGTGCCGTAAGACACTAAAGTTTGAGTAGGAGTATGGCAGCTTCAGTGCAATACCATATCTCCCAAAACCAAATTGCAAAAGATGCAGTGCCTGAAGCCCCTCAGCCTCATACTCAGAAGTGGTATTTCAGCAGAAAAGAAATAGAATGCAACACTCCATCAAGATCCGACGGCATTGATTATATGTATGAACAACATCTGCAAAAGATGTACTGCAATTACATGCAAGAGCTTGGCATAGAGCTTAAAGTGTAAGTTTTAGTTTTCCTTCACTATATTGTGAAGAAAGGCATATAAAATCTGTAAGTGTGAGAAGATATATTATACTGCTTTTTAAAAAGTATTCGCTGATGATATTAGCCTAGTTAATATCGGCTGCTAACTTTGTGGTGAATAGTTTTGTAGGGTTTGTTATATATTTAAACTAATTCCAGCTGTAACCCTTTAAGTTATCTATTTTGAATGTAATTATTGTTTCCTCGAGCTTTTGTGACCTGAAAATAGGGGTGTGAGTCATAAGAAATAGCTTATTTTAAAACGTAAGCTAGACGTTGGGTACAAAAACCTTTTTATGGAACTTACAAAAGACTACACCTGAGCTAGAGTGGTAACAAGTAAGTTTTGTTTTTAACTACTAAAGACTACATATTTTATTGGTAAAAGATCTTTTTGATTATCAGAGTGCTAGCCTAAAAGATCTTTTTGATTAGGTAGTATGGCTTCACATTTTTCTCTCATCTGTAATTTTGAGTCCCGCTTTCTTTTTAAAGTTAATGACATATCATATGTGCTAAAATAGAAGTTGATTATTGTTTCTTATTTCAGACCCCAGGTAACGATTGCAACAGCAATGATGTTTTGCCACCGGTTTTACATGCACCAGTCTCATGCGAAGAATGACTGGCAGGTAAATGTTGCTTTTAGTGTCTTCTATTTTCATGCCTAGGAAACTTTTCAATTCCAGAGAAGTCGCATTTGTGGATATTGACATTGCATGTTTAAGGGGTTTTCACCAATTAAGGAAACCAAAGGATTGCTAGCATAATTAGTATAATCAAGTTGAATTCTATAGTTTGTAGTCAGATCATCTTTAACCTCCGTGATTGGTTTTTTAGCTAGGCTAGGCTGCTAGGGTGGTAGGGCCATATTAGTCATTTTTGGTACATGAATAGGTTAAACAAAAAAAGCCAATTTATGATAGAACTACATCTTGCCAGGAAATATCAAATATGGTGACAATATTAAGGAAATATAGCAATTACATTATAACCATATAGGACTTGCGAGAAGACTATAAGCACCCTGAATTTTGATCTTAGATATACAATGATAATCGAGTGTCATGTATCTCAGTATGTATTATTAGGTTTTTTTTTTAAACATTTTTTTGATCCCATTATCTCTTACAAATCTACTAAGGGTGTGTTTGGTTTAGCTTATTATTTGAGCATATGGGCTTATTTGAATTTGGACAAGCTCATAAGTCCATAAGATCAAGTTGATGAGTCATAAGCCAAAAAAAAATGAGCTTTTTTGATTTTTCCAAGTTCAGATAAGCCCATAACCTGAAGAATAAGTTAATCCAAACACCCGATAAATGATCTCAGCAATCCGCCTATATTAATTTACTTGAACTGGTTAAAGATTTTCACACAAGATTTTCCTGTTTTTAATGTATTTTACCAGTTACCTGATTATGGGTACTACTGGCCAAGGGTTTGTCCATTAAGATTGAATAATTTGTATCTACTGGATTATTACAAAGTTGTGCTGCCTTTTTGTTCCAACATACTCAATACCGCTAAGGTTCACTATGCTCTATATATGTTTCATAATGGTAAGAGTATGTTAAATGAATCAGCTAATGTAGCGCACAAACGAGCAAACACTGATGATGCAAATAAATAAAACTGAATATAAATGTGCGCTCCGCCTATTTCCTTATTCGTGCTTGGATTAGATAAATTTTGATGGGCGCTTGACAATAGACTTTAAAGCCAATGGTGACACCAATTTGTCATCAAAAAGCAGTCTGCATGGAAGAATTAATGGCATGAAGCGGTGTTTTGTCATTCACATGTGACACTGCTTGTGAAATAAAGCTATCACTTCCCTTGCACCAGTGTAGACTATGAAACACATAAATAAGTGCACTATCATGGGATTCCCACTTTTGAACCCAAAATCACTGTTACAGATTTCCAGTAATCATCCAAGCTTTACGACTTCTTATTGAATGACACCATGAGTGTGACAAGACCTGAAAGCGCACCTTATTGAATAACACACTGATATGGCTGTCGTTCATATTTAGTGCGTCACTCAAACGTTGCTTCCCAACTTAGAGTTATTTGATAAATTACCAAGTTAGCTGTGTTCTTCTTTGATGAGCTCTCAGAAATCACTGTTCTGTTGTAATAGTAGGTTGCATTGAAGTATGAGGTATATCATATATTTGTTTACTAAAAAGCAGAAGAAAATTATCTATGATCTGTTTTCAAATAAACAACTTAATCGTGGCTGGTGCTTGCAGACGGTTGCAACTTCATGCATGTTCCTTGCTTGCAAAGCTGAAGAAACACCACGAGGGTTGGGTGAGCTTGTTGTGGTGGCATACAAGTTAATATACAAGTGGGACCCTTCGGCTACACGCAGAATTCGGGTCTGGCAGATACATCCCTTACCTGTATCTTGAATACATGTTTTCTGTGTGGGTGGTGTTTCTTATCAGGTTCTATATTCCTGTAGGAGATATATGATAAGCAGAAGGATTTGATTGTAACTGGCGAAAGACTTCTGTTGACTACTATCGCGTTCGATTTGAATATTGAACATCCATACAAAAAACTTGTAGCCGCCCTTAAAAAATTGGATATTACGCATAAAGAGCTTGTTGTAAAAGTAGCATGGAACTTTGTAAATGACTGGTATCTTCTAAACTACTATTTTTTTCTTATGGGTTCTTCATGAACTTCTTAAGTATATACTTGTAATTTAGCACGCTCATTCTGATGTATTGTCTGTGTAGGCTTCGCACCTCACTGTGCTTGCAGCACAAGCCCCATTATATTGCCGCTGGTTCACTGTTTCTTGCTGCCAAGGTTAAGAAGGTGAAATTGCCAACATTAAATGGGAACCCTTGGTGGATGGAGTTTGATGTTTCACCCAAGCTGTTAGAAGGTATGTTTGAAACAACTAGCTTACTTAGGCTTTCCCGTCAAAACTAAAACATACTAAATGTGATGTTCGCACCAGCTATATTACGGGTCATTCTCAAACTTGATTTTTTATATGGGCATGCTGACACCATTTTATATTGCAAGTGCATCTCCCATTAACCAACTTCACAATGTATTCATGAGCTCAAAAGCATTGTAAATATTTTTAGACATGATGGCATTCTGTTCCTAAGCCCTAACCCTGTTTGTACTGCTTGGTATTGTATTTTTTATGTACTGCCAAATTCTTTGGTCTTTTATGTTTCTAAACTTGTAATGATATAGCTACCGGTTCATATACCTTTGCATTGTTTTTGATGTTTTAGTTTGATTTTATAAAATTATTCATAGGTTCTTGTCTGTACAGTGCATCATTCGGTTTACCTAATTTTTTATATTCGGGGACTGTCTATTGGCATTTCATTTGCCCATCTTCTCCATCCATTTGAGTCATTCGTTATGCTTGCAAGTTATAAACTTTTGGCTCCTGAATTTCTTGGTTGTAATTTCAGATGTCATCCAACAGATGATGAGTTTGTGGGAACAGAGTCAGAGCCAAACCTCAACACCGAAGGAACAGAAAGTGACTGAATCTCAATCCATAAAAGCAACAACTTATAGTCCACAGTCCACTTTAAGTGGCCATAAAGTCATTCAGGATTCTAAAACTACAGCTTCCAAGGGCGATGGCGAACCTAGAAAATCCAAAATGTCAAATTGTGAAAAGATTAATGCCTGTGACAATGTGCATGATACTTCCACGATAGATTGTCATACGAGTGATAATGGCAATGCAAGCCATGTTGGTGAAAATTCTAAGATTCTCGCTTCAATGGATCAGAGTATTAAGACAATAACTTCCAAGGATGCTGGTGAACCTGCAAAATCTTCGATGTCGAACAGTGCAAAGAAACGGGCCTTTGACAATGTCCATGATACTTCCAGAGCAACAATAGACTGTCATACCAGTGTTAATGGTAATGCAAGTAGTGTTGTTAAAGATTCTAAGATTCTTGCTGCAGCAGATCAGAGCTCTAAGACGATAGCTTCCAATCATGCTAGTGACCCTGCAAAATCTTCAACGTTTAATTGTGCAAAAGAACAGGCCTTTGACAATGTTCATGATACATCCAAAGCAACAGCAGATCGTCATACCAGTGTTAATGGTAATGCAAGTAGTGCTGTTGAAAATTCTAAGATTCTCTCTTCAACGGATCTTTGTTTGGCTGCAAAATCAGTTTCGTTCAAATGTGATGATAAACAGGCTTTTGATAATGTCAATGGTACATCCCAAGATATACCAATTTGCCAAACCAGTGATACCGGCAGTGCAGTTAGTGTTGTTGAGGATGGTGATAGTGGTGAACCTGTGACAGTCAAGTCAGATCTAAGCTCAAGTTGCAATACAGTTAAATTGGGAGGTACAGCTCTCAGTAGCCAGGTAGATGTTAATAGAATCCGAGAAAAGCTCAAGAAAAGGAATTCTATTAAAACTATGAAAAGAAAGCGTGTGGAAGATTCAGATGATGAGATAGATGGCGAAGCCTGGATAGAAAGAGAATTAGAGAATGGCATAGTGTTGGATTCTTCTTATCCCGAGAAGCAAAGGAAGATTTGAAGTTTTTGTCCTTCCTGCTTCAATTGTTGGGCTTTTAATTAGTTGTTGAGATTTTTCAATTGTAAGTATTGAGACATCAAATAATTATAGTTATATAATCATTCTTCAGCCATTTTGATAGTCTTTTATCTCCTCTTCTTTTCATGTTTGCTAGAAATTTAATATAAAGAAACCATTTGCTATTTTTTGGGGAGAAGGGAAGTGGGGTGTTGCAGGCTGGTTGGGCCAGTCATGAGACTCGGTCTCTACGACATTGCTTCTAGGGTTTATTAGGCTATTAGGTAATTATAGTGTTTCCACAGTCATGTAACTTTAAAAACAGGGATTAGGAGACATTATTTCATCATGCCTAATTTACCACTGAACTAGCATAAAAAATGGTTCATGAGGAGAGAATGATGTCTCTAGAAAGCAGCTTAACACTTGTTTATATTTGTGTACTTGTTATTTTTATTCGTGTCAGGTTCTGTCACATGAATGCAGATCAAGAAGTTGGAGAGTAGTGAAGGTAGACCCTCATCTTTTTTATTGCATTTCAGATAGAAGTGACTGAAATAACGAAACATGGTAAAGAACTGAGGCTTGCATGTTAAATAGGATGCTGCTACTTGATATCTATTTCTTACATAGATGCTAGAGTAGTCTAAGTAGCTGACTTGATACCATGTATAAGTAACTCCTGTTCTCACTCATCTTTATGGCATGTATATTTGTCTTTAATGATCATTATTTTTGTTGAAATATAAGTAGATGAAATTTTCGTTTGAGAGATGGTGACTATCCTGAACACAAGAGAGCTGCAGTTTTCTCGTGCTGACAGCCATAGACTTAATTTCGGAAGATCATAAAACATCCCACTGCCTGAAATGCTTTATAGTACATAATTCGTAATGTTGTGATAACCATAAATACTAAAACAACGTCTATACAGATGAGCAGTAATCAAAAACCAAATGAGAAACAAAAAGCCAACTGAAACAACAGTCCCTTAAAATATGCTCAGCTTTGGATTAGAAGGCCTATTTAACTTCTATGTTAAGCAGCTCTATTGGTTATGAGATAGTTACTTCAGACATGGTGTGTGTTATTTGTGAATAAAACCTGATTTTTCTGAACCTGCTTTGGCACCTGTTATTTTATGGACTAAATCAAACTATAAGTGAATGGATGTATCATATGTGAACTTGCTTTTGGAGAGGGTGAATGATGCTACTCATGTTCTATATTCTTGATTAATTCATTCGAGTACTGGCGCGTTCAGTTTATTGTGTAAAAATTAAGCTACGACTACCTAATCTCCCTTTCAGTTTTTCTAATCTGTACATAAATAATTTCAGAGTTATCTGAAACATTAGCATTACTGATTCTCGCTCTTCCAGTACAAATAGATATGGTTATCTTCTTGAGCAAAACCTAGTGCTAGTTGTTTGAGTGTTTGGAGCGTTCTGTTATGCAGATACTCTGTTTTTTAATATGGTTTTCTTTTGTTAGAATCTAATCATGAGTTCAACTTACGGAATTGCATGACCTGCTTTAGGTTAGTAGAGAACTATCTGAGTGAAGGGTGTATGAACCAAGGTGGAGATTGAAGATAAAGCTGCAGAGGCAATTGCCGTTGGATCATTGTAAGGTATGCTAATATGTTTTTCTTTTGGGTTTTTAAGTAATGAAACGTTGTAAAAGTTGGTGCATTTAGAATTGGAAGTGCGAGATACACGATTTGGTTTTGGTCAAGCATTTAAATTTGGACTCACTTTTTTTTTTTTTTTTTTTTTTTTTTTTTTTTTTTTTTTTTCAAAGGTCAAATGGCAAAAAAAAAAAATGCATCGAAACTTGACACTTTTTGTGATGTGTGTAGCCAAACTATTTTTTTTTCTTATTGTGTGTAACTGAACTTTCAAATTTCGATCATTGTGTGTATTTTGTTACTATTTTGCCATGTAAAATGACCATTTTACCCTACAAAATTTGAAAAAATTAAGGGTAAAATGGTCACAAAATACACACAATGGTCGAAATTTGAAAGTTCAGTATACACAATAAGAAAAAAAAAATAGTTTTCAAATTTCGATCATTGTGTGTATTTTGTTACTATTTTGCCATGTAAAATGACAATTTTACCCTACAAAATTTGAAAAAATTAAGGGTAAAATGGTCACAAAATACACACAATGGTCGAAATTTGAAAGTTCAGTATACACAATAAGAAAAAAAAAATAGTTGGCTACACACAATCACAAAAAGTGTCAAGTTCGATGCATTTTTTATTTTTTTTTTTGTCATTTGCCCTTTTATTTATTTATTTTTTTTGTTTGTATGGGTTGAGACTGGTACGGTTGGGCTGACCCAAGAAACACTTTCTGCTTAAATTTTTATATAAACAATTAGTGTTTTGTTGTTCAAATAAAATAAATTAGTGTATTGAATTTGATTTTCATAAGCTATTATTCTAATAATATTTTAATTTTTTTCGAACAAATTTGATGAAAGGAGGGGTAGACTTTTGCAGATCCTCAACTCACTGACCCGTTTCCTTTTTAGCGTTTCCTTTTTAGCTGTTTTTGGTTCTACTCATTTGACGTGTCAAAGATAAAACATAACCCGAATCAACCCATTCATTTGTAAATTGGTTGAAGTTGCCACGTCTACTTACTATGATGAATTATTTTTTCTGCTTTACTCCTTGACATGAAAACATCAAGGCTACCCTTCCTCTGCCATCTTCACAACTACGATTCCTTTGCATGATTGGTACTTTTAAGATCTCTATAGCTGAGGTGAGGTGATGTTAGGTTGGTGCCAACCACACGCATGCACGATCACTATGCTAGTGCACACGCTAACGAACAAATAAAAAAAGGTGACTTGATTGGTGGTGGGTCATACAGAAATGGAGATGCAGAAACATGAGAGGCCAGATTCCCTAAATTTGAAGATTAGATAACATGGTCGGGCTGTCCTTGGTTTACCGATACATTTGGTCTACATGATATGACATGCTCATACACACAACGTGAGTGAGTCCTTTTCTTTCATCATCTTCACTTTGCTGCTTTTATGTTGACGTTTGCGTGTGCAAATGATTCTTCTTTTAACTCATGTATAAATTGACTCGAAAAAGAGGTCACCTTTACTTGTCTAATCATCTTCCACACATAGCTTTTGCTTTCTTTTGTAACTGCCTTTACTTGAAATGTGAAACTCGAAGTCCAGATGAGGATGTGGCAACCGATGGATAGAATATCTCTATAATGAGCGAGTCAAAGAAGCTTTACTCCTTGTCGGTACCTGAAAGTAAATTTTGTTTTTAGTGCTATTTTCATATAAAAATGAACTGTTTGAAATCAATAATTATATCAAATAAATGTTAACATTGAGTTTGGTTTATGAGAAGAAATAGTGTTTATAAACGAAAGCGATTTTTACACCACCAGATTCACTTCATTAACCAAAAACTGAACGATAAGCGTTTTTAATGACAAGGCCGTGTATATAGTGATTTTGGTAACACACAATTCACCTTTGATATAAGACATGCCCGGTTGTCTAATCAAATGATATCAAGAGATACAGATATCAGTAACTTTAGACTCGAAAAAGCGCAAGTCAAAAGTGGAACTGGAGATGGTAAAATGGGAAAGAGACCAAAAGAAGTACTTGTAGGTCGTGGTGGAAAGGTTAATGTACCTTTAGTTGTGAATGATACGATGGTACCAAATCATGTGTTGATTCTTGTCTATTAGCAATGGCATTGAATAAGGTACCTAAATTTTGTTGTTGAAAAACTCACTCAAGAGCGTTTGTGTTTTCTCTTAGACGTAGCATACCACAGTTAACTGTAATTAACCATGTTTAAGTGTACAAAGTCGTTCTTACATTTAATAATAATGGGCGAGTACTTGTGCATAGCAACGAGATTTTATAGCGGCAAACAATTATAGTTGCGATATTGTGGTTAACTGTTTTTGTAACGTCTATACATACAACGTAAAATAATCAATTTGTGATTGAAAAATGTTGTAACATGCGATAATTTAACTCAAAGAACAATTTTTAAAATGTGTAAGGAAAAATAAAAATGTATAAAACATTTAGTGAAACTGCAAATGAGAATTATACTAGTATCAATTTTGAAAAATGGTGTCTTATATTGAGATTTAATAATAATAATAAAAAGTCTTCTTTTTTTAAAAACTATATTCAAAAAAAGTTGTTATGCACATTTTTAATTTTTTGATGATTATATATATATATATATATATATATATATATATATATATATATATATATATATATATATATATATATATTTTAACAACAGATTTTATTAAAGCACTAGCAAAGAGCAAGAAACAAACTATTACAAAGTTACAAGCAAATGATTTTTTAACCAAACAACTCAACTGAAGTTTACTTTGCATCTAGACCTAAAAAAAAAGAGAGAGAGAGAGAGAGAGAGCCACGATGTCATCAAACAAATACTCTTTCGTCTCGATACTCGAACCGAATAACGCCTTATTATGAAAATTTCAAACAAGCCACCACATGATATAGAAAACACCTTATGACACATGTTTTAGTTTAGACGGAAGATAGAGATCCTTAAATCAAACCAACTACTCGTATGAAGATGTCTCCAAAAAACCAAAATCCCACCAAGTAGCAATTTTATCAGAAATATCTCTCATCATAGAACAAGCAAAGAATACATGACTAGATGATTTCACAGCCTTTTCACAATTCGGACATAATATATCAACTATTTTATTGAAACAACATTATTGAACTTTTTATGAGAAAGTATATACTCCGTAAAAGATTAACGACAGCCCTTAGGGTTGTTGTTAACAACTAATTCCCGAAATTTTTGTTTATACATTACACAATGTTCAAATAAAATCATTCAAAATCATTAACAATTTCCAAAAATATCTCGAATACAAATACAATACACTCTTTTTATTGGTTATGTTAGCGAAAAATATGGATCTTGTCTTTAATTATGTCTTAATATCATCAAATTTTGCGGAGATTTAGTTGTTAACAACAACCTTAAGGGTTGCCGTTAACATTTCTCAAAAGATTAATATGTTCAGTTTTATAATCTTTTTAAATTTTAAATAAAAACATTGTAGCTTTATATGTACTACAGATTAGGGCTGAGCATATCCCGACCGACTACCGATACCCGTCCCGATTCCGACCATCCCGCCGGCCCGATTCCGATCCCGACTAGTAAACGGGTCGGGAGTCGGTTTGGTTTTCCGGCGAACTCGGGATTCGGGCTTGTCGGTATCGGGTCGGGACGGGATGAAAACCGGAAAACAACAAAGAAAACCGACAAATCCGACCGATCCCGACCGTCCCGATACCGAACCGACTGGATTCGGGTCGGGAGTCGGTTTGATTTTCCGGCGATCTTGAGATTCGGGCTTGTCGGTATCGGGTCGGGACGGGTCGGGACCGGCCCGATGCTCACCCCTACTACAGATAATAGCAATGAAGGTAGTGATTTTATAAAATTTTCAAATAATTGCGACTTATATTTATGTATGATTGGAAAAGCAACTTTTGGGTGATATTAACTCATTGATTGGGATATAAAATTGTAAAGTGAGATGGGAATGGGCCCATATATTTTTGTCCTCTTTTTAGACAAACCTTTAAATCCTCAAAACTTTACACCACTTTACAATATTTAATTATTTATTTCTTACTTTCTGATCACCATTATCATATGGGAATGTCTAACCAATGCCCTAAGGGCATTGGATAAGACTTGTCTTTTTGTGCAAGGACCCCACTCAAATAGTATAAAAAGGACACACAAAAAATAATTTTTATTCAAAAAGTAACATGGACCCACATTAAAAAGCACAAAAGGACAATTCTTATCCAATGCCCTTAGGGCATTGGTTAGACATTACTTTATCATATATCTCAAATTTTGTGAACTGAATATATTTGAATTTACAATTACATATAATTCAATAAAAGAAAACCTTATAAAAAAACACTCTTGCAATATGATACGATAAATTGGCAATGCTATAAATTTATTTACAATTACATACTCCGTATAATTTAATAAAAGAAAACCTTATTAATTAAAAAAAATCTTGCAATATGATATAAAAAATGGCAATGTTATAAATCTATGATATATTTGTAGGCTAGGTTTATACTTCACATATTATTCTCCCCCACCTTTCAGAGAATCCTCATACCATTGTTAGAGAAGGAGGTACGCTTGGCTGGTAGCCTCGTGCCATCCCACCAGCCCAGTTTTTTCGACGGCGCACGGTACTGCTGGTGGCGCCATGATACCTTGCGCCGTGGTGGCCAGCCAACGTCGTGGGGTTTTTTTTTTCCTTTTTTTTTGAATTTTCGGTGGGTTTGTTTGTTATTAATGCGTGTTTGCAGCAGGTCGAGGAAGAAGACGCACTTTTTTTTTTTTTTTTTTTTTTTTTTTTTTTTTTTTTTTTTTTATCTTTTTTCAAATTTTAAAAAATTTTTTTTTTAAA
>LBNU01027343.1:1796-24067 GCA_014162995.1 Artemisia annua | reverse complement strand
TTTTTTTTTTTTTTTTTTTTTTTTTTTTTTTTTTTTTTTTTTTTTTTTTTTTTTTTTTTTTTTTTTTTTTTTTTTTTTTTTTTTTTAATGAAGTTTATTTTAGTTAATATTGTGTATGTTTTATTTTATGTAATAATAAAAGAAAGGACGACGGCACCACATTTTCTGGTGCCAAAGGTTACAACCAGAATGTGGTGCCATGAGATTTCTGGTGCCATGGAGACTTTTGCTGACGTGGCAGCAACTTTTCTCCACGGCACGAGAGCCATGGCACGAGGGTACCTAATGCTCTTAGACTTCGACAAGAGAGTGACGAGTGTTGTTCACCATCATCGATTGAATGAATCCGAATTATAAGCCTAGGTACACATGAAGTTTTAGGTCAAATATTGTAATTTTGCCAAGAAAGATGGCCTTGGGTTTACCTTTCTTATGTAATTGTAAACTTTGCACTTCATAACTATGTTCTCTCTAGTTCAATGTAGATGTAGCACGATTGTCTATATCGTGTGAACCACAGTAACCTTTATGTTGTGTTGCAACTGTTTCAACTTGCTACTCTTTGTCTCTTGGTGTATGTAATGGTCCGTTTAACCAAAGAAATGGTTTCGGACACATGCTATGTGTTTAACAATGGCAGAAGATAGAAGGTTCATAATCGAAAGTTACTTGTACCAAACGGAGTTGCATGAACCATTTTGGAAACGAAACCTAGGGGGATGAAGAAGAAAGATCGAGTCTCCAACATTGTCAACTAAACCACCACGTATGGTTTAATCAAAGCTCGATCTGTCCAACATGTAAAAATATCAAAGTGCTTCAATACTAACGATCGACACTTACATGATTAATTATTACGATTAAAACTGTCATTAAACTTGCAATGCTAAGTCGACACTAAAAACTTACAACTCTAAACATACAAGATTGTTTGATATAGACATATATAGTAGAATAACTCCATAAATACATGCATTATAAATTTACTAGCAGGGTACCCGACTATTCGCGTGTTGCTGCGGTGGATACCTTATTAAAACTTTTGGTGAACAATATTATTCGATTATATATTTTTGTGATAATAACTTTACGCATGGCGAAAATGTTAGGGAATATCTTTATCGCACACTATCTCACATACATATGGTAAAGTACTTATGCATCGCGATGCAATGGCTATACAAAAACGGTAGTTAGTAGTATTACGAAATTGTTACAATTGACAGTGAAATGTACTTGCTAGTCAATAAATATTGTGTAATATTCGTAACAATGTTATATAACGTGTAAACATAAAGTTATGCATTAGTTCGTGCAAATATATGATTAGTAAATCTATATATGACATTGTTTAACAAAATGTGAATTATGGTATTTAAAAGTTACACATTTTTCATACTTTATAGAACCTGAAATTTTTTTGTACTTTGACATGTACGATTTTTTCAATCGAATTTATGTGTCTTGGTTAGATGACTCGTTAGTAGCTTATTTGGTTTGTACCTTGTGATATATTAATTATATATTTAATGAGAAGGTATTTTAAAGCTAACATTAATTCTAGATAGGTTGTATTTATGATAATAAACAAGGTTATAAATAGCGCGAGGCATGATGTGGCGGCATGACAAGGCCTCACGCTTTAGTGGTTAAGGCGAAATTTTTGCATTTTTAAGGCGTCACATAAAGCGCCAAATGAAAATATTTATATATTTCTTTCATATGTCATATATATCGAGTTTACAAAAAGCGTTGTACATAATGAATAAGGTTAAGAAACCATCATTACATGTAATATTCTTCATTTAAAAATATATATATATATATATCAGATTTGAATAAAAATACCCTCTATGCCGCACGTTTTAGCGCTTTTTTTCTTGCCTTATCTCATGCCATGCCTAGAGTCGACACTTTGGTATATTTTGTAACGTGAAGGTCACGCCTCACGTTTTAGCGGCACCTAGACACTGCTATAACGCGCCTTTTAGAACCATGATAATAAATAATTTTTAATCTTTTGATAGATGAAAAGATGAACAGCCTTACACGTTTGTGAGGGGTCAAGCTCTTTTGAATTTTGACCAACCTAATCGGGCTGTGTCGGTCTCTTTTCATTAAAATAAACCAAGTGCCAATTTTTGTATTCCATAGTTTTTAGCCAAAAATAAATTGAAGATATCATATTTGAACTAAGAAAAAGAACGTTTTCCTTCTCTTTCTTTTTTACAAATTTTTATTTGAATCTATTTATTATTAGTTATAGTTAAGTTATTAGGAATTGGTCAAAATTGACATTAATTTGTAATATCTTTTTTATGAATATATGTCCATTTGTACCCTTTTTAATGGTTTATAATAGAACAAGTAATCAAATGTAATAAAATGCCTAGGAGTTTTAATATCAAGTCAATATACAAGTTTGAGGACTCAAGAAAAACATATTGTTATCATGAGGCTTGTGGTCTAGTGGTAAAGACTTAAGTAGTTAAGCAAGCCCAAGTGAGAGTAGTACCGGTTTGGGTGACCGACCGGGAAGTCCTCACTTGGGAAGCACAAACTCTAATGATATCAGGCGAATCGGGAATAGGAGTGGGGTTATCTCCTAAGGAGAGGCTCGCGGTTGGTATCTCTGCCCGGGGATGCGNTTGTTTATCATTTGAGGCTTGTGGTCCCTAGTGGTAATTAAAGACTTAAGTAGTTACCGAGCAACCCCAAGTGAGAGTAAGTAATCCGGTTGGGTGATCCGACCGGCCCGATAGCTCAGCTTGAGAACCACAAAAGCTCCTAATGATACTTCAGGCGAAATCGGCGAATGAGGCAGTGGGTTGTGTGCCGCTATCCCGCCTAAAGCGAAGAGACTCGGCGTTGGTAATCTCCCTTGCCGGGATGCGACACTGAACCTCGAGTCGACAGCACTAACATCTAACGACTAACCCGGTTAATCCGCCGTTAAAAAAAAAAAGAAAAAAAAAAGAAAAACATATTGTCAGACGAGTCCTAAGAGATAAAAATAAATTGTATTTCACATTAATTTGTTTGAGAACGAGACATTCCTTGTCAAGTTGAGGACTATTTTTAGCGTAGGATAAAAACACATAAGTGTAAAGTATTTTTTCCTTTTTTTCTTGTATGTCTCTACTAAATAAGTATATCGTAACATTATTGTTTGTAAGCATAATATTGCTAGTAATGCCCTCATTAACTGAAGTCATGCACACAATACTTTGATAGTTAGATTCAGCGAGGGCAACCGTCTACATTCGTTTGTATTTTCTTTTTTAAAGTGACAACTAACTATCTCAAAAAATTTACATTAAAACTATTTTACACGTCATAAGCAACACCTAAACTCACAACCATTATGGCTGAGAGGTTTCTCATTTAACAAGAGATGCCATTAGAACACAAGCCTTTTAGTTACATTTGTATGTATTACACTAACATCGTTAACCAAATATTCTGATTCATGTCTCTACTTATAAAATATACACATGACAACCATTTAGGGTGGTTTAGTGGTATCATCAGAGAAAATATGAGAGGTCTCGAGTTCGAGTTCGAATACTGCTTGAAGCAAACAACCTAAAGTGACCACACAAATAATTAACTCTGGGTGGAGGTGAACTCAAATCTTTTGAATTAGTCGAACAAACGTTCAAAAACTATATTTCGAAAGAAAAAAATGGTACACTTAAAACAAATTACGAGTATTTCAATTTTTCATCATCAAAATGAGAAAAAGAAAACTAGAAAAGGTACGTGATTTGCACACTCTATTTTTCTATTCGTATATTCAAATGTAAAAGCATATTAAAAATGTTAGTACTACTATAATTAAGTACAACCGTCTAATGAAAATGTGCAAACTAATTGGAATCCTTTGTACAAAGATATTATACAAAGCCCATATAGATTGGGTCATAAAGTTAAACATGTTATGGGCGGCATTCAGGCCGGGGCCTAGACTGGCTGACGAATGTGCCAACTTTCTTTCATATTTTATTATGGTTTCTAATCTCCTTATTAATATAATGCTAAAAAGATACTGAAAAGACTTACGAATAGTATGAAAATGATTTCAAAACATTCAACATGCATGACAACCTTTTACTGCTCATTTTTCATTTAGAGTCGTTTGCTTACGCTCGGGTTCCAAGTTCCGAGTTCAGCTTATTCTTCTTTGAATAAGTCGATTAAGAAATCAGAAACCATGGTTACCAAAAAAAAAAGGGAAGAGTTGCCATAATTAGAAAAAATTGCCATAATTACTAAAATATGTTTCGTTTCTCTTATATTATTTGCATGAAAATCTTAGAAACGTCGGTTTTATAATTACTCCACTTCCTTTCCTTTTTCTTTGGATAAAAACTCGATAACACGATGCCGGCTTGTGCCCGAAGCCAGTAAGGAGAAATCAAAGGTGTAGCACGTGAATGTGACATAGACCTAAGTACGCCAATTCATGTTACTAGCACAAGCGAGTCTTTAGCTCATTTAATTTTGAAAGTAAAAGATCTTAGCATGTTTCTCTATTCGTGAGACAAACATTATTTAGTTCTAAAATAATCCGTCTAACAAGAGAGATGCATTTATGTGAATTAACTAATTAACTATGATCGGTTAAAAATAATTCACAGACTGATAAAAAGGATCATGTGAATCGTTAGAGCCACAATACTCTTTATATTGTAAGAGCTACCCTTATAGGTTAGTGGCACTTTACTTAAACCATTTTTTACTGTCTATGAGCAGGGAAAAAACAGTCTTTCGACGTTTTTTGTTTTGTATTTTCTGTCTTTTAATACTTTTGATTTATCAAATTTTTTTATTTTCTATTCCATACTATCAATTTTGCAGTTTTACAAAAATAACTAAATTCAAACAAAAGTAATAATAATAATAATAATAATAATAATAATAATGATAATAATAATAATAAAAGGTTGGTGCCATTATACACTTAGGAAGTATATATAACCTAAAGGGGTGTTTTTCTTCCCTTAGCTAAGGGAATGGGTCCACACAAGTATTTAATAAATTTTTTTTGTGAAACTCACTTATTTTCACTATACATCTATATCTACAAGACATAAAATGTCTCTCTCTCCCCATTAAAACACACTAAGGGCTTGTTTGTTTAATTTTTTCATTAAGTCGTGTTAAATAACAGATGACTTAATGTGGAGACCCTCACTTTTATCACTTATTATTTTAAGTCATTTCTTTTGATTAAGTGAAAAACAAACAACATTTCACATGACTTAATAAATTACGTTTTTTCATATTAAGTCAATTAAGTTGAAATCAAACACCACCTAATACATCTATAAGAGCCATGAGTTCCATATGAACCCCACCCATCTCCTAGCTATAAGAGCCATGAGTTCCATATGGACCCCACCCATCTCCTAGCTAACAAAAAAATAAACACTCCCTAAGCCTATTCTAATACGACACCTAAACTATACTTTTTGTTAACTTATAATTGGCCACTTCATGTAATTATTATGGTCAACCAGAAGTCCACAAACAACCAAAAAGCATTTAGATATGAATGCTTACCTGTCTATTAGAAAGTAACTACTTAAATTAAGAATGTTTTAAATAGCACGTAACCTAAAGATTAAAGTAACCGAGTAAAAATAAAATATCTTTCATTCTAAAAAAAGAAAAAAAAAAGAAAAAAAAAGTCATATATGACCTAGGAATTATCTCAAAAGTTTTCATAGTGATCACATATGACATATCTAGTTATCGTTAAAAAGCTACAAGACTTGTAACATATCTAAGGGATGGAAACGGAAACGAGCCTACTGAATTATTAGTTAAAGTCTTTATATAATAAAAGATATGATCTGTTAGTTCATCGTTAAACATACATAAAATCTATTGTATATACCGTTGTTACACTTGATTCTTCTATAGCAAACAAACTTTGCATCGAAAAACATGTTGTAGGTTATTTGAAAGACCAATTTACTACATTACTAGACATTAGTTTACAAAGGAATTATATAATTTTAACATATCCAAAGGAATAATTCATCCTTCAGCTAAAAGATGCATTACTTCACTGATTATAAGTCACAACTTGTTTAAGAGTTTGACTCATAAATAAGTAGTTGAAAATAAGCTGGGTAGATTGAATTCGTGATCCAATGTGTGCTCGTAAAATCTTGTTGCCGGTAATCTTGTTTTCTCTTTTTCTTTATTTTCTTGTTTTTAGTATCTTGCTAAAAGAAAAGAAATAGATTTTACCCAAAGAGAAAGTCCATGTTAAACTCGATTATTGATAAGCAAAAGACTAATAAAAATAAGGGAAATGTTTGGTGGACCTAATAAATAGGCCTATATATCAAGGCTCTAAAAATAATTCAAAAAATGATCAAGGACATTATTGAAAAGGATGATGACGCACAGATAAGGCAATCCAGATGTCATGCATAAGTCATTGACATCATCGTCAAAATGTGTATCCAAGAATATGTCGTTTTATAGCGTGATCTTGCCATTGTTTTCTAGTACATGTTTTTTGTTCATATTCTCAATGTATTTTCTGAAATTCCTGAATTTAATAACTTCCATATACTGATTATTTGTCCCTTCTATTTGTATTTCTCAGTTCATATCTAACCTTTTAAATTTTCTACCGTCAAACTATGAATTTATAATAATCTTATTTGCAGTATGTCAANTTGTTTTCTCTTTTTCTTTATTTTCTTGTTTTTAGTATCTTGCTAAAAGAAAAGAAATAGATTTTACCCAAAGAGAAAGTCCATGTTAAACTCGATTATTGATAAGCAAAAGACTAATAAAAATAATTCAAAAAATGATCAAGGACATTATTGAAAAGGACGATGACGCACAGATAAGGCAATCCAGATGTCATGCATAAGTCATTGACATCATCGTCAAAATGTGTATCCAAGAATATGTCGTTTTATAGCGTGATCTTGCCATTGTTTTCTAGTACATGTTTTTTGTTCATATTCTCAATGTATTTTCTGAAATTCCTGAATTTAATAACTTCCATATACTGATTATTTGTCCCTTCTATTTGTATTTCTCAGTTCATATCTAACCTTTTAAATTTTCTACCGTCAAACTATGAATTTATAATAATCTTATTTGCAGTATGTCAAGTTGTCAACTACTAATGTAGTGTTTACAAGCTCTTCTTTGGTAATTGGGTGTGTAGTAATCGTAAAATAGAGTCGATACTTTTAACTCACAAATTGTTAATGCAAATACGCCCGTATTAAAGCTAGTGATATAATATAGTAGCAATTTCTTAGTAGGTAATTTATGAGTAACTTGGTCTAACTTGAAGATTCTTCTTTGTATTTTAAGGTGATAAGCTTGGTTAATAAACAAAGTAGCATTTGAAAGATATACGTGTAGTTTACTTTGTGTCAAGTTCGTCTTTGTGATTGCTTCAAGTTGTTTAGTTGGTTTCCGCTCTAGCATTCCAGTTTGCTGGTTTTAATTTCTTCCAACAGCTAACTAGCTAGACCTTTTTAAGTTTTATAACTTTTAACTGCAAAGTTGTTAATCAGTTTTGAACTTCTCAACGAGTTTGTATAAACCATATATCCATTTCGTTTAATCTCCAAGAGCTTAAGACACAAACTCTTGGGCCATTTCAGCGACCAACAGTCTCTGAATAGAAAATAGCTTAAGTACGTATAACTTAGTCGCTGAAAATAATTCAGCCCAACTCCTACTGAGTTCTTGAAGACAAAGAAGTCTTCACTTCAGCACTGATGCGGTTGAAGCACAAGATCTAAAGAAGAAGTTCAGTTCAGTGAGGATGACAATGCCTCACTGAACGATGTTTGATCTCCTCGTTTACAAAAATAGCGAGTAAAGAATCTCAAGTATCTAGAAATCCAAAGGCGGGGAATCTACTTTTGGCGAAAAGGGATCAAGCAAGTCTTCTTAGGAAACTACACTTTTCAGAATTGGTAAAAAATACAATAGTGTCAATCACTCTTCCATAAAGAAGATACTATCGTATTACCTAGTATGATTACATTTAATGCAATCTCACCCACGCATTAGATGTTCAACACGTGTAAAGTAGAAATCATTTGTAACCCTAATTCTCTGCTATAAAAGAGAATGTTTATAAAGTAGTAAATGCATCTTTTGTAACTAATGGGATACACATTCACGAGCTTATACTCCTCGAATAGAACTTAGGCCGCTAAACATTCAACGAGTAAGAATAAGTTCTTACTTAAACCATAACATAGGTTTGTGTTTAAGTTAGAGAAGAGATCACCCCAATTGTCATTCAACCAGGATTGTTATTCCACAAATAATCCTTGTCAAATTTTTCTTTGATTCATTCAAATAAGAATTTTAAACGTTAAAAACTTTTATTGTGTTATTTTGTTTAATTTGTTTTAGTGAATTTGTTATTTATTGCTCCTATACTGATCATTCAAACCTCAAATTGTTTTTCCTTGGTTTTGACGAGCTAGGGTTTTAAAACATATTTGGGTTTGTTTATTATTAGAGTGACTTACGTTGTGTTATTCCTGTCTGTCATTAACCATTATTATTTTCCACCATTAAAACCCTAATCGACGCTCATAAACTCTATCTTACTCGATTGTGGGTTTCGTTGATGTTGTATATTATCTCGTTTGGTTGGTTGTGTAGGGTGTTTTGGGGTGTGTTTGGTTGGCATTCAGTGGTATGTGAATGCTTTGAAATTGGAGAAGAGGTTTTTGAGTACGAAAGGGAGAGAGAAAGAGGTAAGGGTGTAAAGGAGAAGGAAACGTTGGTGGTAGATGATCCTAGTAACACTTGCAACCGTGCAAGTGAAGCTAACAACGGTTATGTCAACTGGACATGATGAATACGATTTTGACTCCTGTTGTGGTCCTTAATGAAACAAATTGTGAGTTGGCTATGAAACTGAGTTGGCTACGAAACAAATTCCATGATGTTCCTCTTGCTATATTCTCAGATGATGGTCTTAGTCTCCTAGCCACATTGATTGGTACACCGAAAATGTTAGATGCTTATACTAGTCAAATGTGCTTGTAATCATGGGGTCGAAGTAGTTTTGCTAGGTGCTTGATTGAAGTCAAGGCGGATCAGGTACTTAGGGAGAGCCTCACTGTTGAGATACCATTACTTGATGGGACGTGTTCTACTATTGAAAAGATTTGGGTTGAATACGAGTGGAAACCGCCTCGGTGTGATACGTGTAAGCATTTTGGTCATACGAAGCTTGATTGTCCTAAATCTGTTCCACCTCCTACTCAGCCTAAACAGAGTGTTAATGATGGTTTTCAAATGGTCAATAACAAGAATAAGGGTAAGAATAGTGGTCACAGTGCTCCGGGTAAAGGAGGTATTACTATACCTGTTATGGGTCCTAAGTTTAGGTATCAACCTAAAGCGCCTCCTCCTGAACCCAAGAAGGTGGATACTACAAAGAAGAAGGCCACTGATGTGGCCAGTATGAGTGGTACGAAGATTGCTACATCAAACCGGTTTGATGCCCTCCATATGGATGGTACTGATGACTTTGGTATTCCTACCAATGAAGTGACTAAGGATGTGGAAAACTAGAAGGAGGGTTAAACAGTTTACCACTTTTTAATTTAATTATCTTTGAAAACTTTACGTGTAATCGACAATTGCAAATAATAGACAATAAGTAAAGTGCAAGATAAAGTAAGAAACGATCAAACCACAACACAGATGTTTATAGTCGTTCGGCTACAAGGACTCTTTTTCCTTGCCCTACTACACTCTCCGAGTATCCAACTCGAGAGTTTCCTTCACTAGTCAACAAGCTCCTTTCACCGGCGGAGAAAAAAGCTTACACGTCGCTTATACAAGATTACTGACACAAAGCTAGATGTCGAGTTCTTTTACAAGGGTACAACCACTCCCGTCACTCTACGTATTTTAAGGACTAAAATACTAACCGATCACTACTGAATAAATACAATCAAATGATGTATGAACAATACGAGTTCACACAATGCTAAGCTAACAAGTCTTGCAACGTTACGTTGAAACATGTAAGACTTTCGGATGAACTTGTGATCTTCTTGCTACAAAAGAATCTCACAAATATGAAGTATGAATGAGTTAGATGAGTGTATGTATGCTGTAATATATTTTTAAGTGATGAGTTATTTCTTGGATGTGGCTTGCTATTTATAGGCCAAATGCTTCAGCAAGCCACGGATATGGCGGAACCCTTTTGAGGGTTCCGTCCATTGTCTCTGAAGGTTCCGCCAGGTCTGACAGAAGATCTCCAAGAAAACTCTTTCCAAATCTAACCAAAAAATTTACAAGATCTTCCAAAGTCAACTATTAGATTGTAGAGTGTAAATCTATACAAAATATATGAAATCTCTTACAAAGATCTTTGGACAAGACATGGATGATGCAAGGCATGATGTAAATGAATATTTCTATTTTTAGATTATTATGAAAATGAAAGTGAACTTGTAAAAATGTTTTTGTGAAATGTAAATGTAGCAAATGTGATGTTTAGTTTGAAATAGAAGTTTATAAATAAAAGACTTAAACTATATTTATGTTTTGCTAAAAATAAAGTTTACACTTTGTCGTTAACAAAATTTAGCAAAGATCGTAAAATATAAATAACGTTTTTAGGCGATATTTGTGTTAACAATCCCCCCCTTTTTNACTTAAACCTATGAATATCACTCAACTTTATGTTGACTTTAGCATGTTTATCTCAGGTAATTAAACAAGATGGATCTGGATAGCACGGAGTGGGCAAAAGCATGGCATGGACTATAATAACTATTTACTTTCTTTCAGAATAAAAACATGTTCTTAAACTTATAACATGTCTTGTATTTTCAGATATTTGGTATTTTAAATAAATTAAACTTTTTATATAACAACTTGTGTCATTTACTATAATTGTGACAAGGATCCTTGAAGTAATACCCCGAAAGTCTTCCGCTGTCTTTGATAAGTCTTCCGCTGTTATTGACAACTTTTGGGGGTGTTACACAATCCATGTCATTGTGTGAAAATTTTTTTGTAAAATTTTTGTGATCCTAGCATTTCTCGTCAACCAAAATAAGTCATGAGAAAATAATCAACCATATCACAATCACAACCAAAAAATAACCAACCAACAATATATAATAGAACCAACTTCATTTCAAGTAAAATTTTATTTTGACAAAAGTCAAAATAAAAGACAAGAAATACAAAAAGTCCTACTTTAAAAAAAGTGCAAAAAGGAAAAAATAACTTAGAAATAAAAATCCTACATCTATAAAAAGGAAATAGGGAGCCTAAATTAGAAAGTCCTAAGTCAAAGGATTTCCTTAACAAGAAAAGCTCTATGGTTATGGAGGATGACTACGAGCATTGAGACGCTCTAGAATGTGTTGAAGTATGAAGCGGATTTCATCTTGAAGTTGGTGGACCATTATTTTGATCCTCTCACTAACCTTAGCCGTTCTCTCATAATGAGAACAATCATGGCGAGGATGGGTTCATTGATTGGAGGTTGTGGTGGTGGTACATTGGATGTTTGTTGGTTGGAGGTTGGGTTTGCAATGGAGGAAAACAAGGTGGTTTGGAATTCCTTGGCTTGATGAAAGTGAAAATCCACCATGTTCTTGAAAGCATAAAGATTATCCAGGCGATCATTGATCTCCTCATCGGTGTTTGTTGGATTGTTCCACAAAGATTCCTCTATTTCCGAAGAGGATGGAAACAAGGATTCAAAGTGTTGAGATTGGGATTGGGGTTCTTGAGGTTGTGGTTGATCATATTGTTGATAGTTAGGCTCTCCCCTAGAGGGCCATGGATGTCTTTGTAGATGGGATGAAAGAACAATGATTTTGGTTGTGGTGGTTCTTGTGGTTGAGATGATTGTGGTCCAAATGGTTCATTGTGCTCAAAGAATGCCCGTGGTTGTTGATTAGCCATTCGTTCAATGGAGCCAAACGAAGGTAATGGTGGTGGATTTGTTGATCTAGGAGGAAGGTCTTCTAAATCCTCAAGATATGGATGAGGTGATGATGGTGGAGTACCAAAAAGTTCCATGGGTTCTAACTTTGGTTATTTTGGAGGTGATGGAGATTTTGATGGTTGAGTTGGTACTGGTGGTGGTGTTGGATCAATGGGTGTTTTTGTTGGCGGCGGAGTGGAAATGATATTTTGTGATCTAGGTGATGGTGTAGGAATGGTAAGTGTAGAAACTAGAAGGGGGGGGGGGGTTGAATAGTTTCACCGTTTCTAATTACTTGTAAAAATATTTCGCCTCTTTTAAGTCCGGTTAAGTTTCTTTTTTAAACTTGTTGAATTTTACTAGTTATGTGATATCTTCTAGACTAGTAATGAATGTAATATGCAAGTAATGTAAAGAGTAAAAGAAAGAACACAACCAAAGGAGACGCCGAGATTTATAGTGGTTCGGCACGAAGCTCACTCTTCGTCCTACTCCACTCCCCGAGTACCACACTCAAGAGTTTTCAGTTACTATATCAATACACTCCTTCAGGGGGAGCAATCCATACACAAGCCTACACCAAGTTTACCGACACTAAGCGGAATGTCGAGTTCTAATTGTAGCTAGAACCAATCTACTCCAAGGCCTACGTGGCCACACGAACAAGCTCACTTGTCCTACTTAGATCGACACACAATCCAAGCCTTCACACGTACTAGCACTTGAATCCTTCCCGATTCAAGCCTTCACACCACGACTTCACTAAGTCCTAATCTTCACACTAGAACTCCACTACGTTCTAATCTTCACAACACAACATACAACACATACAAGACCTAGTCTAATTACAACACTTCTTGGACTTTCTCCTTTGTCCAAGTTCACCCTAACACATCTATCCACGACTCACACACAAGTCAGATATAATTACAATATTTACAAATGAGAGAATTGGAGGAAGAAGAGAATCGTAACACTTGTTACGTTTGTGTGTGGACTCTTATAACATCTCGATTCTTGACTACTTCGAGTATTCCACACTTGCACTTTGATATAGAGGATGAGGGAATCACTTATAAATACATACCGACATGTTATAGTGATCAAAGAAGGGAGAAAGAAAGAACAGAATGTTTTTGTACTAAGAGGGATTGTTTTCTAAGAAGGAACAGTTTAGTATTTATAGGCGTCAGGAAAGGAGCAGACGGTCCCTTATATATGTGACGGTCCTTTATCGCTAAGGGACCGTCCCGACAGACGCTCCTCTTTTTGTCCTGACGTGGTGAAAGTTTATCTGGTTTGAAGGGAAAAATAGGTGTTGGGACATTTGAATTCGAATTTATTTTCTTAATAAAATATTTCTTTAAAAACACAAAAATACTTTTGTGAAAAATGTTTTGTCATACATAAAAATGTAAGTTTTAGTGAAAATAAAATCTTTGATCACTTTACTAATGTCGGTATGAAGTTTGTTCATACTTGAAGTGACGTTATAGTAGATACGTGGAAGAAACGTGTTTCATCGATTAAAAACTTATTAACCGTAACTTTACGTAACATGTTTTTATATTTTGTGATTATCAAAATGTATGAAGACCGAATAATGCAAATAACATTTTTGACATTATTTGTATTAACAATCTCCCCCTTTTTGATGATTACAAATTATAAACTCATTTTAGGTAAAATTATGTGTTGATAAATTTTTTAATGAGTTTCCGTTTACTTCTCCCCCTTTTTGTAGAATCAAAAAGGCTTCGTCGATGTGAAGAGAGGAAAGAAATCGACGGAATACATACTCCTCCTAGCTTAGTGCTCCTCTTAGATGAGGGCACCGGAGAATCGAGCTATGGTGTTGTGCTACAAAAACAAGTTAGAGACAAAGCACATACACATATATAGAAGAATATAGAGGGGTTGAGAAGAGAAATAAGATAGATAAAAGGAGATAATGGAAGGGTGAAATCAAGTAGATAAAGCATGAATCAGATAAAGAAGAGAAGAGAAAGTAGAATTTTAGCTTTTACTGGGGACGGTCCCATAAATGCATGGACGGTCCTTTAGCGATAAGGGACCGCCAAGCCAATAAAGGACCGCCGTCAGTAGGCGTCCTGGTTGACAGTTGTGTTGTGATTTTAGTATTTTCTCATTATTAAGGTTGATTAATTTGGTCCATATTCAAGTCAAACATTATAAATATCACAACATATTAACATAATTTAAAACTAACATCATTCATTCATTCAAGATAATCATACATGGTGAAAATCATACACTATATAGTCATCACATAATCCTACAACATCTCATAAACCTACATTGCTACCTAGGATTCCTATCTTCCTAGAGCATGCTTGACCCACAACGTAATCCTCTTGATTTATTCAGCTAAACATGTAGAGATGCTTAGTTGGAAGGTGGAGAGTGAGATGGTGGAGATGGTGGTGGAGCCGAAGGTAGCATAGAAGCAAGAGGAGTTGGTTGAATATTTGGTTGAGAAAGAAGATACTCAAGGTAACCAAACATGTAGTGAAGATCATCTCTTAGGGAAGAGATGAGATGGAAGTTGTGATGACAACATGCACAACCAATAGTGTGGTTGTTTACAAAGTTGTAATGAAGAGGAAGTTCCATGTTTAGAGATAGTGGTGGAGTGGATGGAGTGTATTCCAAATGACCATTTGGTGAAAGAGTTAGAGAGGTATTTGGTGGAGGTGGATGTGAGCTTCTTGTAGGAGGTGACATATTTCCAAGATAGGGTGAGATGTTTTCAAGGAAAGTTAAGAATTGAGATGATGAGGCATTTTGTGGACTTGGAGAGTTTGAGGTGTTGAGGGAAGGAGATGAGTTACTCATAAATGGTGTATAAGCACCCGAACTAGAGTGAGTGATTAAAAGTGATGGATTTTTTATGAATGATGAAAATGGTGATGAGTTAGGTCTTGATGAGGATGATGAAGTTCCTTTGATGGAGGGTCACTAGTACAAATATGGCCTTTCGTCACACATAGCGTATTTCGAATGGCCACACAGCAACATATTTACGTGACTAAATGTACCAGCCTTAAATAAACAGCCACACTTGATCCGACATGTGTGACCATTTCGTAAAATATATGTCACACATTGGTGGATATATGTGACTAGAGGGTAACTGGTAAATATTTTTCGACATTTTAGTCACTTTTAATTCGGGACGTGTGACTGATACAAATCAGCTCGAAACATTAGTCACACTATAGATATACATATGTGACAAATATATGTCACACAATTGAACAGTGTGACCAAAAAGGATATATGGTCACATGAAGTACTTGCGTATGTGGCTAAATTATATAGTCAAGTTTGTCACACATTATATAAACGTGACTGCTATTCTTTGCTGAATAGTTAGCCACATATGAATTTGAAATGTGTGACAACTAAAAATTCAGTTTGAAGCGTTAGTCACGATATGCATTTAAGAGTGACAAATATATGTCACACACTTGAAGAGTGTGACCAAATGTCATATATGGTCACACGAAACCATAGAAACATGATTAAGTGTAACGAAAATTCGATACATATGGTCACGTAAGTTAATATGTGTGTCTAAAGTTTAGTGTGTGTTTGCTTGCCAAATCCTAATGTGTATAGTCACATTTAATTGAAGCACGATCATGTGACTATAGGCTTTACAATAGTCACACCATATCACAAATGCGTATCTAAATTATGTTTATTGCCACATTATAAGGGTATTATATGTGACCAATACATTCAAAATAGTCACATTGTGAAATATTTATGTGACTATTATTTATAGCAAAATGTGAACTCAGTTATCATTAACCTTGATATTAGTCACATTGAGTGTTTGTGTGACTAAATTCAAGATGTTATATATGGTCACATGAAGTATTTATTTAGGTGTCTAAATCATAGAGTCATATTTTGTCACACATTATTTAAGTGTAGTCACAATTCGATACATATGGTCACACATTTCTGATAACTTATGTAATTTTGAGGGGTTAGATATGGATTTTATAGTCTCTCTAGTTTGAGTCTAATTGTGATCATTGTTCATATGTTATGGCTTGTGTTTTCTTTATTTCTAGACTAACATTTTGCAGGAAAGGCAAAGAAAAAGCTGTTTGGATTGGAATTTGGGCGAATGCTAGTAACTCAGAACTTAATGCTGCTTGGCATAACTTAATGCTGCTAGGCATAAATTAATGTTGCTAGGCATAAATCAAGCTTAATGAATAGATGAAAGATAGTGTTTGTCACACAGAAACCGCTAACAACATAGCACATGCCCTTTTGAAGTGCTTCATCGTATTTGTGCATATCACTCTTCCTAATGATGCATTGGATGCGGTTTGACTAGTGGAAACTGAGTATTGCAAAAACATAATACATTGAGATATATAAAAATAAAATGCCACAAAAATAATAGGAAAAATAATAGGAGAAATAACAGTTCATTACTTGCATTAAATAAAAAAAAGATAAACATAACAATAGAAATAACAAAACAATCTAAAAACTAAACTTATGATCCTTCTCTTGATCATAAGCAAGATGAAGATTGTCATAGTCAATGTGATCCAAAGGATTATCATCGCTGACAGTTTCATCTTCTTGATCATCAAGTTTAGGTTTCTTCTTTCTTCTTATTGCAGCCTTGAGCTTGTTTGCTTTGTACTTCTTCCTTTGCTTCTTTTGATTCTTCTCCTAATCCTTCATCTTCTTCTTCCTTATTTGCTTCAATTTTTTAAGATACAAAACTGCAGGATGTTGTGGTGTGGATGATGATGCCGCTGTAAAACATAAAGCAATAAAACGATTAGAAATGGACCAAAGAAAATGATGTCATGTATATCTAAATACAGATGTTTGTAGAGATTTTATAAAACTGGTAAATATGTGTAAGAAACAAAAACCACAACCCTGCTTGATCCATTTGCAGATTAGAAAGTATGTGTTTAGAAATTGTTTGAGAATGATGAAATGCAGTAAAAAGGTAAAAGTTTTATAGGCCTAGTAATTCGACAGAAATTAATTGTGGAATTTGGAAGGTTAAAATTTGAACTTTGACCATTAACCATGTACACATTTATCCTTGTAACATATATGAAGTTGTTGTAATCTACTTTAATTATGTTAATCATTACCCAAAAATAGATTAGCTTAGTTGAAAAATGAATTTAGATAGGATTGTTTTATTTTTTAAAAATTTACAAAGATTTGCTCGCTGTTTTAATACAAATTGTAGTTTTAAATGTTTGTAACAATCATTTAAAACTATAATGTAAAAGTTATAATCTAATTACAAATTCTTGTATTTACAAACGAAATAAAGTTAAAACATCAAGTTAAATGAAACCATGAACAGTTATAGTAACTCAAAACTTAATGTTGCTTGGCATAACTTAATGCTGCTAGGCATAAATTGATGTTGCTAGGCATAAATCAAGCTTAATGTAAACCGGTGTAACTGTAAAAAAGTTATTAAAACGTTTAAGGGACCTTTTTCGCAACAAAATCCCTAAATATTAAAACGTTGACATTGTGAGTATTGGGAAACGTTGTGACTGTTAAATACTTATTGTAAACCGGTATAACTGTAAAAAAGTAACTGTAAACCGTTGTGACACTTAAACGTTGTGACATTGCGACTCTTGTGTGCCTATAAATACAAAGGAATTACAACGAACTTCTTCCATCTTTTCATTACGTATTCAATTTTTGTTTGGAACTGCAATGGCTTCATCATCTTCAAATCATGCTTCAAAGAGAACAAAACGTTCAAGGGATACTTCTCCTCCTCCTCCATCAAGGGATACTTCTCCTCCTCCTCCAATGCCAGAAAAATATAAAATCCACGGCCTAACCCAAGAAGTTAGGGACAAATGCAATTCTGGAGGCCTATTTGGTACTGAACAACGGTTGGTTGAACTTTACAATGACCGAATCAAGCGGTTGGAAGCACAGAACNACAAGAATAATAGGAAAAATAATAGGAGAAATAACAGTTCATTACTTGCATTAAATAAAAAAAAGATAAACATAACAATAGAAATAACAAAACAATCTAAAAACTAAACTTATGATCCTTCTCTTGATCATAAGCAAGATGAAGATTGTCATAGTCAATGTGATCCAAAGGATTATCATCGCTGACAGTTTCATCTTCTTGATCATCAAGTTTAGGTTTTTTCTTTCTTCTTATTGCAGCCTTGAGCTTGTTTGCTTTGTACTTCTTCCTTTGCTTCTTTTGATTCTTCTCCCAATCCTTCATCTTCTTCTTCCTTATTTGCTTCAATTTTTTAAGATACAAAACTGCAGGATGTTGTGGTGTGGATGATGATGCCGCTGTAAAACATAAAGCAATAAAACGATTAGAAATGGACCAAAGAAAATGATGTCATGTATATCTAAATACATATGTTTGTAGAGATTTTATAAAACTGGTAAATATGTGTAAGAAACAAAAACCACAACCCTGCTTGATCCATTTGCAGATTAAAAATATGTGTTTAGAAATTGTTTGAGAATGATGAAATGCAGTAAAAAGGTAAAAGTTTTATAGGCCTAGTAATTCGACAGAAATTAATTGTGGAATTTGGAAGGTTAAAATTTGAACTTTGACCATTAACCATGTACACATTTATCCTTGTAACATAAATGAAGTTGTTGTAATCTACTTTAATTATGTTAATCATTACCCAAAAATAGATTAGCTTAGTTGAAAAATGAATTTAGATAGGATTGTTTTATTTTTTAAAAATTTACAAAGATTTGCTCGCTGTTATAATACAAATTGTAGTTTTAAATGTTTGTAACAATCATTTAAAACTATAATGTAAAAGTTATAATCTAATTACAAATTCTTGTATTTACAAACGAAATAAAGTTAAAACATCAAGTTAAATGAAACCATGAAAAGTTATAGTAACTCAAAACTTAATGTTGCTTGGCATAACTTAATGCTGCTAGGCATAAATTGATGTTGCTAGGCATAAATCAAGCTTAATGTAAACCGGTGTAATTGTAAAAAAGTTATTAAAACATTTTAGGGACCTTTTTTGCAACAAAATCCCTAAATATTAAAACGTTGACATTGTGAGTATTGGGAAACGTTGTGACTGTTAAATACTTATTGTAAACCGGTGTAACTGTAAAAAAGTAACTGTAAACCGTTGTGACACTTAAACGTTGTGACATTGCGACTCTTGTGTGCCTATAAATACAAAGGAATTACAACGAACTTCTTCCATCTTTTCATTACGTATTCAATTTTTGTTTGGAACTGCAATGGCTTCATCATCTTCAAATCATGCTTCAAAGAGAACAAAACGTTCAAGGGATACTTCTCCTCCTCCTCCATCAAGGGATACTTCTCCTCCTCCTCCAATGCCAGAAAAATATAAAATCCACAGCCTAACCCAAGAAGTTAGGGACAAATGCAATTCCGGAGGCCTATTTGGTACTGAACAACGGTTGGTTGAACTTTACAATGACCGAATCAAGCGGTTGGAAGCACAGAACAAGAAAGACCAAGAGACCATACTGGAGCATCAAGAGGCCATACTGGCGCATAAGAACAAAGTTGATCTTCGGAATCAAGAAATAGAAGAAATCTGTGGAATCATTGTTGATATTTACAAAAGCATTCAAAAAACTTTAAATTATCATCATTGAATTTAGCCTGATGTAAGATGATATGAATCATTATTATGTTATTTTAATGTTTTAATCATTCAGTATGAACCACTATGTTATCAATAATGTTTCTGTATAATTGTTATTTACATGGGTGCTTGGGTATGTTAACGTACACAGTTAATGCTGCTAGTAGATAGTTTATGCTGCTAGCACCTTTAGTGTTGAGGGACGTTTTAGGGACCTTTTTTGCAACAAACCCCTATATATTATATGGAGGAACCAGACCCCCAAATCCCCTCACCAAACTTATTTATTACTAAATTGGACTTTCAAAACCATGGTGAAAAAAGGTTACTCTAATTAATTATGTTATGTTGCTTTGTGTTCAAAGAAAACTTATATTATGTTTCTTTGTTAATCAAGTTATCGATTTGTAAAACCCTAAAATTCCGGTTTCACGTTTTAATGACTAATTTGAATTTTACCCTAAGAGTTTAATAATAACTATGAAATATTTAAAACTATGTGTTGCGAAATAAATGTACATTATAAGTATTTGAACTTAACCAAAAATATACTTAAATAAATTGTTGTATCTTAATTCCAAATTCCTAATCCTAAGCTACAACAAAAACGACGCATACATTTTGTGAAAGAGATGTCACATGTAATATGTCGATTGGACTTATAGTTAGCATTCGGTGAACTTGTACACGATTTGGAGAAAAAAAGGTAAAAATATCAAAACTAATATTGAATGTTGATTTGAGAATAAGCCAACCAATTTTCTCGACACAAATAACCCATATCACACGAGAAGAGTTGCATGATCCGAACATTGTAAGATTTTGTGCACACATGAGAACCGAATATGGAAACAAATAAAGTGATAATCATCTCCTCTATCATCTCTTAATTCTCGGCACAATTTCCTCTCAATCTCACCCTTATCACCTCAATCTTAATCAATTTGTAACATTACCATAATTGTGAGAATCCATTCCATACGTTTAGTAATAAGCGCCTCACACACCCATCCCACACTTTGATTTCATACGTATACCATGCAAAACAAACCACTCTTCCTGTATCACATTCACACGCCACCTTCATCCATATTCTTCCATTCTAATTTAGAATACAAATCACACACAAAAACAGCATCCAAACCGACCCATTTCTTTAGTTATCTAAATCAGAAGGCACGAATAGGTGTTGTAAGGAAGGTTTGATCGTGGTAACTCTTGGTTCGAAGGATATTCGATTCGTGGCTTAGTCGACCATTGTACTCCCTACCTAAGGTATCTCCCTAAACCGTTTTGATATTCTCGTAATACGCCTAACACGTTTCTAATATGCATGTAAACCGAGTTTATTCAATGAATAACTAAACCATGTCATATTAAATAAACAGCCTATGATTCGTATATGTTTTTATGACGAGATAAGTCGACCCTTTTGATATGTTTCGTGGCAACCTGGTGTCGTGGCATAGGCTATGTTTGAGTCGTGGGTTTGTGACTATATTGTGCCTCGTATTACAGCCCTTGTCGACCCTAGTTTCAACCTAAAACGCACCTTAAATATTAACTAAAACGCACCTTAATGACCTGATGAATCGAACGTGTAACGAGATTAAAACAACTAAGAAATCCTAAGTCTTGGTACGACATGCATGGTATACGTGGGGATCTTTGTGGTATTATGGCTCGTTTAGCCTGAGTATATCGAACATGTTTCGGAGTCGTGTTTAACAGCCATAATGTCGACTTCATTCGGTTTTGGGGCATGCAATCTGTGTCTAGTAAACCCTTTTGGAATAGTGTCATTTAAGTTGAAACATGTTCATTAAAACGAATTCTAATCAAGTTTAAAGAAGAATACATGTAGGCTGTTATCGATTTGATTTTGAAATCACTTGTGCATGTCGACTTAATTTTGTTTGCTTCTCGAATCTGATGTGGACATTCGCTGCTAAATATGGTCTTTGAGTCATTATACAATCTCATTAATATGACTAGAACATGCAAAATAAACATAAATAATAAAGATGGAACATGCATGCACAACATATATTAAGCAAAAATTAAAACGTGAAATGTGTGTGTATCGAGGGTAAGTCGAATGCGAAATGATGGGTATGTGTAAAGAGAATGTACGCGAGTCGTGTGATTATACATGTGATAATAACATATTTTGGTCGTTGCGGTCTAAGATTAATGTCTAAGATACGTTAATAAATTATCAACGACGGGGTCTAAAATTATCATCTTAATATAAAATTATAGTATAATCCTTAAAATAAATTTATTTGACATTTTAATATTTAATTTTGATGATTTATATTTTGACCCTAAACTTTACTCAAATGACATATTAAGCCCTAAACTATGATAAGTGTCACATTTAACTCTAAAATATGAAAGTTACTATTTTTGGAAAGCTGCTATAAAAGGAAAGTTACTAAAAATGGAAAGATAACCAAAAGAGGTAACGTAAGTAAATTTGAACTCTTCATGATTCGTATCCACTTTCTTCTAGGTTCGGTGAAGCAGGAGTGATCCATTCTCCTTTGTTTGATCTTAGCTTGTTTTTTCGACAAAGGTACAGATATTCCGTACTCTTTCAGTAAGAG